>JAPYZA010000033.1:0-47040 GCA_030522685.1 Eupelmus azureus | reverse complement strand
AAAAAAAAAACACCAAAATCCATTCTCAAAACTCCCAACAACCCCATTAACCCATCCTCACCCATCACCTCCACTCTCGCAAGCTCAAGCAGCCTCAAGCCATAAACGCTTACGCGCGCGGAACGCCAACCGATTCCTCACCGCGATAATGAACTCATGCGTAGGTAAGCGCGTACGCTAGTCCAGCAAGATCGAATATAAAGCCACGCCGGAAGTCTTGCCACGCTTTGTTTCGACTGCTCCCATATTATAGGTCAGTAAGAATTCGGCTGCTTGCGCGCTTGGATTTTTCGGAGCGCTAGGAAGTGGGTCGGTTATACTTTTTTTTTATCGTGGAGATTGGAAGATGATGGAAGCGATTTGGGTCCGTTTTTTCTTTATCGTTTTTCAATGAGAACGAGGTAGGCGGGTACATCGAGAGGTAAATTCGTAGTGGACGGGTTCGTTGCTGGTGTTCGTAAGAAGGAAATTCGCGGAGAACGGATATTCGCGCGGTTCTGCATTTCATATTGCAAACGCGCTGAAAGAACGTTGATTTAACGATAGCGACGGTTTTCTGGTGTACAGGCCCGAGGACAAAGATTTTGCAACGCTGAATTTAGATTTATAATTTATTAGTGCTTGCCAATCTCCTGGCGGAAACCCATTTCCTGGCGATCCGATTGAAAAATACTGGTTACTTTAGACACTTGGCGAAGCTAGAGGAGAAGAAAATCGCGTACAGAGCCTGACTTTACGCGAGTGACGAAAAACGAAACGCTGCCTTTCTTACGAATGTGTATGCATCCGAAGCGGGATATACACCTATATTATTAACGAGTCAAGTCAGGCAGCCGAATTCTTACGTAAAGGATATTAATGTCAATCAAAAGGATCATTCGCTTTCGTTTTCGGCTCATCGGCGGGAAAGTTCATCGACAGGCCCGCTCCAATCAACCACTCGAACTGACGATTAAATTGCGAAATTACGTAACGATACTCGCATTGTTACGGGCCGCAAACCTATAAATACAAAAACCGCATTTCATTTAATTATCATTATTTCGAAATAAAAGAAACGACGCTCTTTCTCATTCCATTGTCTATTCTAAATTCCAAAAGCATATTAAAATTATTATCTCTCATCCGCAATGAATTACGACTCCAATACCGTAGGTGGCCGCAGTTACGCGCACGCGCATAACCGCTCAATCTTCATTTCTCCTCGGCGATCGGTAGGCAGCCCGAATTTTGGGCCTGATTATCATTCCCGGGCCTCTTGATATGCGGGGATCTTTAAATTATACCGAAGTGAAAGCAGCGGTCATTTTTTTCCCTTTTTCTTTCTCCCGGCTCTTGTTATAATGCGAGCGCGAGTAAAAGCATTTCCGTGTTCGGCTGAGGAGAAACCTTTAAAACAATATTTAATAATCGAATTCATCGGCGCTCTCTGCATTTCAATGAGGATCGGTTTTGTAACGCTTTTTCGTATCGCTCGGCGGACCCTAAAAGAAATCATACTTTTCTGAACGCGGGAATCTTGATTTCTTTTAATCAACAAAAAGGTTATTAATCCTTTTCACTTTTGCATTAATAAACATCAAGAACTTTCTCGATTGTTCAAGCCAGTGTAACATCAGCTGTTAGAAGCCAACTCAAAATTTTACTCGAAACACAAGAAGCCGCAGCGAGCGATAGAATCAATCCGGCCTTTTCTCACACCCATCGCGAACGGAAGTAAGCAAGCTCACCTCGCCGTGGTGCATCGATGCCTGATAATCGAGGTCAGAGAGAGAAAGACTGGCTAATGCGCTCGCGCGCGGAGGTGAAAATCTCTTGTAAACGAGATGACCTCCGAGGATGCAGGGCGCGAGGTAATGTCAACGCGACTTTCTTTTATACGAAGGCAGAGCATTTCTAGATTTCGAGGAGATGAAAGTCGTGGAAATCGAGAGATGACGGCTTGAGGAGAGGTTGCCTTTTTGCGCCGAGGATGAAACTGTGGACGCGCAATTGAGAAGACGGATAAGAGCGCCGGGGAGATTTTTAGATCAAGCGCGCATTATGGAAAATTTTCACAAGACCTCGCCCCGTTTCACTTGGCGCTAATTAAACTCACGAAAATTTACTGTTAGAATAAGCCTGGGCTGCGGAATGGCACGTGAGAAAAGATCGCGCGCGCGAGTGAACGCTTATAATAACGTTGTTATAGGGTATACAGGCGAGAAATCGTAAACGCTGGCATTATCGGGCTTGACAATTAAATCGGTTTTGTTTGCGCGGCTTTTTGAAATATGCGGGAATTAAGCGGGCTAATGAAATCAGAAGTTCACGTAACTTTCGAAAGCCGAGGGGACCGGTTACTCTGATCGATGGGACGGAGATAAGCGGTAAACCGGAAATGCGGATGATAGCTCCATATCTGTCTTGGGTTTTACGATTTCTCGATCGTATAATTTTCTTCTTTTTTTTTTATTATCGAAGTTTTTAAAGTTTATTCGTAGATGGTAAAAAGCAGTCCTGAAAATGCCAGCCTTTCTGTTAATTACGTACCTGTTAAACGAAAGTCGAGTGCCTGTTACTCTAATGAATAACCAGTTTCAAGGCACGACGCCGGTTTATCATATTTAACGCTGAAATACGACTTAGACTTTATCCATTGATGCATTTTGACGATAAATACTTTTGTAAATACAGTGAAACTCGTGTGAAAACGCTGTTACGGTAATTGGATAATTATTTGTGGTAAAAAGATAAAACTCGGCAAATGCATTTCGCAAAGAGGAGCGAGTATTCTTCGGCTAAGAAAGCGGCCGTGCGCGCCGCTTATCGACAAGTATCCGTCCATCGTAATTAGCAATTACGGGTAGAGAAAAAAAGCGGAAGCTCTTAAGCAATTTAGTCGCATTATGCGCATTGTGTGCACATCTTCTTCGACATTAAGAGTGTTTAAAAAAAAATTAGAAGCGAGAATCAGCACGAGACTGCTTAATGTTCTCCCTGCGTCCAATCTTGAACTCGGATTGTAGGAGTATCCATGCCAAAAGAACCGATTTTTTTCATAAATAAAAATACTAAATAAGTGCATAAACACTTTATACACCTCTCCTCTCATCCTCAAAAAGCCATCAGCACACCACACACGAAAAATTCCATTCCCGCAGCAAAAACAAAAAGAAAGTATCGAATACCTTCTCCCGACCACACACTCGTGTTCTCCAGTTCTCGAAAAATCGGGAACCGCCTGCAGCTCCGAAGCGCAGCTCGGACTCGCGCATCCAGCCACGGGTATATAGTCACAGCTGAGACGCCAAGTGGGTCAGCGGCAGCACTGCCGAGACGCACACACACACACACAAAGCTCGATTCCTATCTCTTGCTCGCGCGAGCACACGCATCTTCTTCTTTTTTTTTGTACACACACCTCTCCTTTCTCTCTCTCTCTCTTTCTCTCCTTTCTTTTCTCTCCTGTATACCATTGCGGGAATCGCAGAGTGAAAGCCCTAATGCCGCTGCACGCGGGCTAATTATGCGCTCGCCTGCGGATTTCGTCAGTCTGCGCCGCGAACTGCTGATAATTTCTGGCTCGTTCTCTTTTTTTTTCTTTCTCTCCTTCTTTTTTTTTGAAATACGGTTAGCCGGGGCGATAATTTCGGCGAGGTAATTGCGGCTTTTCTGGGAAAACGGCGCGGTTTTTTCGCGCGACTCGCGCGGAACGAATGGAGCCGGCGCGGTTAATGAGCGAGTTTTTCGAGCCGCCGGTGTGTGAGCGGGCTTTAATTTCGGAGGAGGCGCTTCGGGAGATGTATGCGCGCGCGGAGGGACGTGATTTATGCGGAATTGAAATTGATGCGTTTGCAAAAAAAGTAGAAAACACTGGCTGCTTATTGACAATTTTCCGACTTAATTGCGAAGGGAGATTGCTTCTTTTTTGCGAAATAAACGGTAGAGCCTCGGCGACGTTCCGGACGCAAACTAAGAGCTTTCCGAGAAAAAAAAGAGCGCATCAATCAGCGCCGTTTAAGCCTTTATTTACCCAATCCACAGCACGGAGATGATTTATTATGACACAGCGGAGATCGCTCTGACCTGGAATCTCCGTCGCAAACAAAAAAGGACGAAACGGTCCTAGTTTTCTCGGGCTATTTCTACACTTGCACTTAATGCGCGGCTCGTTCAGCGGCTTAATTTAGCCGGTCCCTGTTTCGTCAGCGTGAAAAATGGGGGCCCCCTGCTTTTTCTTATGCAAATTTTTACGAGGCCTGCCAAGAGCCACACTAATTTTCGGAAACAAACGAGCTGTGATAACTCCATTGAAATCGTGACGCCGCTGGGTAATTGGCGCGAGCGGTTTAATAAGAGGAGGACGAGCGATGAATTAGGAAAAATAACGAAAGCGCGTGTTTTGCAAACGGTGTTTTTCAAGACTGATGTTAATGTTTGTTTGGCTTTTCCCGAGAAGAAAGCGAGATGATGAGGCGGCCCCGGGGTTATTGGTTGATTATGGTGATGTTTTAATAGGGGCTTAAGGGGATAATAACCCTTTTCATTTAAATAAATTATGCGCGATAGATTTAAACGGCTGCCTCCTCATTGTCTATTAAAATTCAAATTTGATAAAGGCGACCCCGCGGGATGCGTTCTTTCCTTCAATAAATTAGATAAACCACGCTAGAAAGTATCATCTCCGTGCCTCTCCCAAACCCAAAAGAAAGCCCATCGTCAACAAAGCCGCTTTCTTCCCAATACTTAATATACCCACTCAAAAATCCATTATTCCACAATCTACCCGTCAGCAGTCGCCATACCTAAATTCCGCAGGTTCTTACAAAACGGCGCACCTCGTAAATCAGCATTATTTCAATTCTGCATATCTTTCACGCTCGAGCGGCGAGAAAAGGGAAAAGACTCTCACTTCCAATACAAGCCTGGGCTTTCGTCACACGCACTCACGCATTGTCGGGAGAGAGAGAAAAAAAGTGCGGGTTGACACGATAGAGGCGCGAGCTCGCTTGTTATGTCACCGGGCTGCAGCGGAGAAAGACAGAGAAAAGTTTCGTGGAAGAATGAGATTTACGAGCGCTGCTTGCCCAACGCGAGCCGAGACAATGCGACGTAGGGCCGTTTTTTCTCGTTTGCCGGTTCGATATAAAAGAGTAATTTCGGGGGGAGTGTTGAGATTGGAGCCCGATGCGCGGGGATATTTAACGGCTCGATATCGCCGGTTTATTGTCGTTCGGTACGAAAGGTGTGGGAGAACGTTGGAGCTGTGGTGGTAACGGTAATGAACGGGCAGCTGGAATCGAGAGCGTTGGAATTACATTTTTAGCCGGTGGTTACATACACTCGGGGAAATTAGTAGGCCGCGGCTTGCCGGACCCGGCGCGTATCTACTTATTAAAATCGCCAATTCCCATGAAGTTACATAACCACCTCGAGCACGAAAAAAATAGCCGCGTAGTTTTCTCAAAAGAACGCGCAGATTAAGCCGCACACACAATCATCATAATTTTTCAATTTGACAAATTCCAGCGAGCGAAAACATTGCACCAGAGCAGCAATCCAACGAAAACCGCGATCATCGCACAAATCTAAAGAGCCCCTTTTCTTCTCATTACAGGCGATGATCTACCTGGCACGATAGTCGTGCGAGTCGGCAACAACCGGCCGGACCTCGGCACCAATCCGATCTGCAACAGGTTCACAGGTCCGCTGGAGGAAGGCCAGCCGCTGTTCTTGCCCTGCAATCCACCGATGCCCGGAGCCTTCGTCTCCGTGCACCTGGAGTCGGCTTCGCAGACTCCCTTCCCTGTTCAGCTGTCGCTGTGCGAGGCGTTCGTTTATACAGATCAGGTGGGTATGATTGGGAGGGCTGATTTATGGGTGCTTTCGTAAGGGTGAGGTTGGTTTACGGGAAATGGGTTTGGGATCGGTTTGAAGCTGTTGCCGGTGTTGCGAGGAGGATGATGGATTCGCGGGGAAGGAGATGTTGGGTTGGTGCTGTTTCGTCATTTGTATTTTCCGTTCTTATTAAAGGTCTTTTGTGTAGTGGTAATGTTGAAATGGTTCGACTGTTTAGTGTAAGATTATGATTACTGTTTGGTCTGTCAATAGTGACACTGATTACTAAAATGTTTTTAATGAAAACTGTAATTAAAGTTTCGATCAATATTTTTTGTCTTGGAAAATTATCGATTTAAAGCATTCAAGTAATTTCAAGAAAATGAAACGATTAAAAAGGAAAAAAACTATTAACCAACCCAGCAGCCAATCTAAAACCATCATTTCTACCAACCTAAACAGCCAATCCAAAAAACCGCATTATCAGAAATCAACTAACGCTACCAATACATCCCTTACAGGCCTTACCAATCGAGCGCTGCCCTCAATTCCGTGACCAGCCGCCAGGCTCGACGGCCACCTACAACGGCAAGTGCTACATCTTCTACAACCGCCAGCCCCAGGCTTTCCGGGACGCGCTGGCTTTTTGCCGGGCCCGAGGCGGTACCCTCGTGGACGAGAGTAATCCAGCCCTCCAGGGCTTCATCTCCTGGGAGCTGTGGAGGCGGCACAGGTAAGCTTTCTTTGATGACGGCTCTGATTGCCTGGCTCATTAGAGCGACGAGGGACACTGGGTATATTTGTGCTCGTGTGTGGTTTTGGAGAGAAGATTGCGAGGATTGTGAGAGGAGTAGTTTTTTTGTGAGAGAGAGAGGGAAGTTGATGATGAGGGTCGGAGCGTGGCGGATTCGAATGGTTTTTCGGGAGTAATAAGTGTTTTATATTGTTAATGATTTTGCATTAAATTTGATGTGCAGGTACACAAAGTGAAATTTTTATTAAGTGCACTAAAGAAAATTAAATGCACATTGGATCGAATGTAATGCAAAATTACATTATACTTAATGTAAACGTTAAATATTCAATTTTTCATTAAAATTAGTGTATTAATAACATTAATGTACTTTTAATGTACATGTTGAAAATTTTGCCTTAAGTACGTGTATGAACATTAAATTTGATGAACAATTTGTCCGTGTATTTTTTAAATTGTTTGCCGGGAGACCTACGTTATGTTATTTTGTAAAGAAATGTATAAAATTTTTCTACGGTATCTTTCAACATTAGTACACGTGCATTAATACCATACCAGCTTTTAATAGTCTACTAAATAGAATATGCAAATCAAATTTCCAATCATACTGCAAACAATCGCATTTTTTTTCATACAAGCAAAAATAACATGAACAAACAACGAACAGCTGCAGTTCACTCAATAACCCGAAATCATCATTCTGTCCAAATCAAACCCTCGAATCAACCATTACCCCCTCTTTATAAATCCACGTAAAAACGCAATCTCCGTTCTAATGACTGTGCAGGAGCGACACATCAAGCCAGTACTGGATGGGCGCGGTGCGCGACCCGAAGGACAGGACGGTCTGGCGCTGGACCGGCAGCGGCGACGAGATATCCGTATCATTCTGGAGCCTGCCCCAGGGCACCGAGGAGGACTGCGCCAGATACGACGGCAGCCGCGGCTGGCTCTGGTCCGACACGCCCTGCACCCATCGGCTCAATTACATCTGCCAGCATCGTGAGTTCCTCTTCTGCACTTACCGACCTTTTTTTTTATTTATGATTGCGCGCGCCGTTGTTGAGTTATTATGCGAGTTTGCGCGGTACGATCGGTTGCGGCTGGGATTGAGGATTATGTAATTGTGGCGGAGATCGAGGATGAGATTTAGGCGATTGATAGGTTTTGTTTAGAGATGGGTGGTAGTAATAAAACATTTATTGTTAAAAACAAATTTATAGAGATACATTTAGTTAATCTTAACTTTTGGAATTTTGATAGGTCTATAAAGGACCTAATTAATTGTCATTATTACATTTAATAACAAAGCAACCTAATTAGGGTCCATTCAATTTTCAGTTAGTTACTGAAAAACATAAATTAATCAATACTTAAAAATACACTGTACTACTACATTCTACTTCCACACTTCTTTTTAATAAACCAATAAAAAACCTCATAACCATTCTCACCGCACAACAACAGAACACCTCCAAAACAAAGAAATCTCAAAAAATCATTCTCTCATCCCTCACAGAACCACGTGCCTGCGGCCGTCCAGAACAGCCACCCAACTCGACGATGACGGTGACCAACCCACCTTCTAACGGCAAGGACCCGGCTCGCAGCTACCAGGTCGGCACTAGCGTCGATTACGCCTGCGACACAGGCAGCCTGCTGATCGGGCCCACGACTCGCACCTGCCTCGACACCGGATTTTACAACGAGTTCCCGCCCGTCTGCAAGAGTAAGTGACTTTCGCGCTCGCTCGCGGGTGTAACGAGTTTTGGTGGTCGGTGTAGTGTTGCGAAAGAGGCGAGTGATTGTTTCGGCGCGGTTTTCGAATTGTGCGGGCTTGATGGGAATTTTGATTGGCTGGTTAGCTGACAGCTTTTGCGTGGATGATTTAAGGTTGGGATGATGGACGAGGAAATGGTATTGTAGTCGATTGCTTTGTGGAAAGTAGGTTTTCTTTATGGTTTATGGGAAAATTATGAGTCGTTAAAGTACGGTTTTGGTATACGTGGCTTAAACGCGAGAATTGGTTGTTTTATAGTCATTGACGACTTATTCGTTTTTCTTTTTTTATTTTCAACATAGGCATTGAGTGTGGATATCCAGCGGGAATAAAACATGGAGGATACACTCTGATCAACAACACAGTGACTTATCTCAGTCAGGTGCTCTATACCTGCGAAGAAGGTTTTGAAATGACCGGTAAGTTTAATTACATGAAATAACTAACTCTTAAGAACAAAACTGTTACCATTAAGAAATTTCAACCATCATAACTATTTAAAAGTTTTCAAAAAGAAAAAAAAATACATTACAAAACCAATTAAAGTTAAACATATCAATTGCAGGCCGAGCACGACTAACCTGCGACATCGACGAGCGCTGGAACGGACCACCACCTCGCTGCGAACCGATCCGCTGTGATCCACCAGCCACTGTCGCCCACAGTCATATTCAAATCGACGAAATCGACATCGAGGACGTGCAGGGCAGACCTGCCGCGGCCAATAACTCAGCGAGCCGCAGCCTTTTCGTCGGTAGTATCGTTACCTATACCTGCGACAAGGGCTATAAACTCACCGGCAACAGGCAGTTACTTTGCCTGCCCACCGGCTCTTATGACAGAGCTGCGCCAACTTGTACTGGTACGTATAAAAAGGATCTAATATTGTATTTCTCAAACAGCACAAAAAAACAGTATAAATTACTTTAAACTTCAGACAAAAGCAAAATAACTATGCAAAACCTAACATAACCTATTTTCGCTTCCCAGTAGAAGAACCGCAATCCACCGCAGCCCCGACAACGAAAGCCACAGTCCGACCGTCCATAGGTACACGAGGCCGTCCGTTCCTACCGACGCGCGTGCGCACGACGACGACGCCACCAGCGCCACCTGCCCCAACGAGCACCTCGACGACGACGACGCAGCGCGTCCACCAGCCGACTCAGCGGGTAAAACAGCATCAGCCCGAACTTGCCGAGCAGCCGGCCACCGTACAGGAGACGGTACATAAGAGGCCGAGTATCGGCCTCCAGAGGCCCGCCTCCACGACTACCGAGCACAACACTCATGCTGGCAAGGAGGAAGGCAGCGATCACCCTCAGGTATAACCTTGATCTTTTATTACCAGGATATTTTTTTAAGAGAGTCGAAATAGAAGATAATTTTCACTTTTGTTCAACAGGACAACGAAATATCAGGCAGTGGCGTAGATAATGCGCACGCCGAAGTCTCCGGAGTACCGGAACCTAATGGTCCATACAGGATTAACCGAGCCGACCAGCCGGGAGCCCACCAGGCTAAGCTTAATCTTGGCGCCGTAATTGCTCTTGGCGTCTTCGGTGGTTTTGTCTTCTTAGCCGCTGTTATCACGACTGTCGTCATTCTCATTCGCAGGTAAGATAAATGATTTTCAGATTATTTAGGTTTTGTATATACTTTTACATGAATTTACAATTATGTATCCAGGCAGTGTTGTTGAAGAAGTAAGTTAGGAAAATAGTTTGAAATAGACGAGTATCACTTTTACAATGATTTACTCTCAGATTATTCAATAAAATCTTGAATAAATTCCTTTACCAGTACTGCTTGGCTACACTGAAAATTGTCGGGTACCAACATTCATATTTTATTGATCATTCGTGTTTGTTCGTGTACTCCATCCCCCGACTTTAATGTTAAATTTGTTTATGTTGCTTTTTTTTAATACACGTCAATTATCGATGTCAATGTTGTTCAATAATCATTAACGATTTAACGATGAATGTTCCTTTGCTTTTCTGCTTTGTACAAGCATTGTGAGCTAAACTACCTATCTAAGGTACAGGATATATAAAATTACATTTGTGTATATTTTTGTTGTATATGTCTAATACATATTAATAATATCATATTTATTCGGCTGTGTCGGGGGTACTCGCGAACTATATGTTTTTAATTTCCATTGCACAACTCGTTTTCCAACGCTCATTTTCAATAAAGCGTATTAAAATATTAACAAATCTTTGATACAAATGATCTCGATAAGATAGGCCGTTTTTGTTGAAAAAATTAAAACAATTAGTTAATAAGGAAGGAAAAGTTTATTTTATCGATTTTATTGCTAATTAAAGTATAAAGACTCAGTATTTTGAAGAAAAACTCATCTATAAAATAAGGAAAGATTGTTGTTTTTAAAAAACTGGAAAATTTTCTAAATTCGGACATTACCTACTGACAAAAATCAACGAGTTCAAACTCAAAACCGTTTACAGAACTTTGGTAAATACCATCACGAGTGTAATCAAACTTTAAGCAACACTAGTCAAAGAAAGCCCAATAAAATCGATAAAATCAAACTTGCACCTATCCGCTAAACAAACCAAAATAAACCAACTGCAACGCCGAGACTAATCTAAATGTACTATTGTCTCTGTCCTCCCCCGCTCCTCCATCACACCCCACCACTCAACCGCAAAAACCAAAAACCAAAAAAAAACTAAAAAAAATTACGAACCCGGGGATGATCGCTGCAGCGGCGGCAGTGGCGGTGTCGGCGCAGGCGGCTTCGAGCCCTACAGCAGACGTCGGCGTGCAGCTTGCGGAGGCGGCGGGCTTGGTGGCACGCTCAGGGGTGGTAGCGGCGGCGGCGCCGCGGGCGCTGCCGGCGGCAGTGGCGTCGCGGGCTTGAGTCGGGCCGGCGGCGGGGGGGCCGCGATGGGCCCGCCCTCGCGCTGGTACACCCTCCTCGCGCTGCCCTTCCCCGACCAGCACCTGGGGCGCCGCGACCTCACGGCTCGCCGCCCGGCCGATCATCCCTACTCGTTCAGCCTCTCGGCGGCCCATCGTGCTGGATACTTTTCCAATCCCTCCCTGTGACCTCTCCTGTCTCTTGATTTTTCCTGAAGGAGCGCGATGTTTTTGACAATAGCTCGTCACTGCACTCTCTTCCTCTCTCTAGGCGACAGTGTGTCATAGGTGTTAGTGAGGAGTGATTAGTTACCGATTTTTCTGTTTTCTTTTTTTTTTCTTTTTTTTTAAGTAGCCATGAAATTTTTTTTTAAGGGCGTTGAGACTAGCCATTTCGTAGTCAGTGGGGATTGAGAGGATGATTGTACGCCGAGATATTTTTTTTTTTTCTAATTTATGGATTTTTCATTTCCTGTCGGTATAGAGGTTCCGTTGGTTGAATATTTAAATTTATTACGGTCAAGTATTATAAAATTAATTTTTTTTATACAAAAATACTCATGATAAACATTAACAAAGTAACGTTAAAAAAAAATGGCTAAATTGAAAGTATTTTGCAACCTTTGTCTTAGTATTAAAAACATTTCCTTTTTGTATAAAGTTTAAGGATAAGTAGAATAGGATGATTAGTTAAGTTGCATTGGATATACTGAAATTGAAGTGCTCATTTTTAAAATTGTGCCATTTTCCGATACGATGAACATTGATGAAAATTCGTAAACGATTACATGATTATTCAAATATGTAATTTAAATAGTTCCTAATGTTTTATATTGATACTTACGGTGTAAATATTATTGAGATTAGAATAAGTGTAAAAGCGTAAACTAGTTTTTTTATTATAAATTATTATTTGGCTGTCGAATTAGAATCTTCAGAGCATATCTTTTTTAACAAGAAGTAATTATAAGAATGTAAATATGTTAATATAAAGTCATTCAACACTTTCGCACTCGTCAATTTCAACATCCATTAAGAATCCATAACGTTCGTTTAAAATTTTTTGCACCATTCTAAAATATGCACACATAATTCAAACTCATAAAAGTTGTGACGCGGCCCATGTGTTCCATATAAAAACTACTCGTTTGCCTAAGACCTTTTAAACGCCGAAAAACGAGTAAAAAAGATGAGAGAAAGAGAGAGAGAAAGAGAGTACGCATATAGGTAACCGTAAAAAAGACGCGACGCCACTAAAAAAAACCACACAACGCGCCACCCTCGCGCGGCCGCAATAAATAAAGCTAGTCAAGGTAACGTGTCTTTCTTCGCCCGTGAGCGAATCAGTAAAAAGCACCAAAGTATACGCCTTTGACGGAGGGCGTTCAAGAGAGTAACTAAGTAATTGGGTACTTGAATGCCTTCCTTGCAGGCCTGCACGATAAATAGAAAGTTAAAGCACTGTGTTGTTTGTTTCATTCACTTTTTTGTTTGGTTAAATCACACTTAATTGCCTGTTGCACTTTGTGTTAGGGGCTCGTCGAGAGGGTGGAGTTGTTGTAAATCAGTAACTGTGGATATTTTATTTGTTTATGAATGTCATTGATGTCGTAGTTTTCGTTAAAGTAGATTCAATGAATTTTATTGTACTTCAGTGGATTATTAAAATTGGTTACATTAAACGCCGCGGTGATATAAGAATTATGACCAGACTCCTTATCCGGAACGTCAAAATAATAAAAGAAATTCTTCCTCAAATTGAACAAAAAACCAGAAAACGAGGAAAAAGTAACAAGACAAATTTTGACTACACGCGAAAACCGTTTTGTACAATCTCCTCCTCTCTTCTCGCAAATCTCCAGTATACATCTCACATTCGCACCAACGTTCACACGCACCGCATATGAAAAAGAAAAATTCACGCAGCCGCACGCAAAAGACGCGTCACTCAAAATAAAATATATTCGGCGCTACAGGCAGCTTGATGGATCATATCTTCGCCTCACGCAATTGTAATTTTAGCGCACAAATTGTACATTTTGCGGTGTACGAGGCGCACGAGCGATTAGCTGTGCGGTCGCTTTCGAGGAACGCGAATCTCGCTTCTTGGGCTACGTCCCGATTGCCTCGGTTTCTTTTGATCTTTCGCCTTGCTGTAGAGAGAGGAAAGTAAGTGCCAAGCGCCCGTAGGCTCTTTGGTGCAAATTGCACCTGGTGAGAGAGAAAATCACGAAAGGCTTTAAGCGAGATTTGCGTTTTGTCGTTGGCCAGGAAAAATTGTCGATTAAGGGACGGTGTTTTGCAAGCTGTTTGGAACTGAGTGATGGTTCGCTTCTTTCTGAACAAGGCAATAGGTTTCGATGATTTTTTTGTGTGTGTATTAATGTTTTGTAAAAATTAAATTGTGTTAATATAGATTTAAAAATTATGTATTTTTGCAAGCTTAAATTTTGATGCAAATTGCTTGTGTACGGAGAAAGTCAACCTACAATAAATCTCAAAATTTCATTTTTCAATTAGAAACCTTATTAGTTGTAATGTTGCATATATACTACCAGAAACAATAAAAAACAATTAAAAATCATGTATTATACATGGTTGGTAAAACAGAATGTCGATAACACTTGGAAACAAATATATCCAACATTAACTCTATCAAAAATAAAAATTATGCAGTACTTCTCCGTGCACAAACTAAAAAATAGTCTATTAAACAACCACTCACCATCCATTCTGTTCCACAGAAGCCGCGGCCGAGGCAGCAAACATTACCGGCATCGTGCCTCACCGGACTGCAACACCGTGGCGAGCTTCGACAGTGGTTCGTCGGGCAGCCGTGGCGGCTTGAACCGATATTACCGACAGGCCTGGGAGAATCTGCACGAGTCGGCAACGGGCCAGAAGATGTCGGCAACCGGCGGCAATCACGCGCCACTTAGGCGTAAGGAGACTCTCGACGAGCCCGGCTACAGGGACAACTACCGGAACGGCAGCGCCAACGGCAGCGTAGAGCGCGATGGTTCGGAGCTAGTTGTCAGCGACGTGGCCGCCTACGCGAGCAAGAGCAACGGCAGCGCCGACAAGAAGAGACATCACCACCACCATCACCATCATCACTCGACCAATTATCAGCAGTCGCATCACAGATATTGAGCGAGAGGCTTTGTTTCGTTTTCTTTTTTTTTTATTTCCATCATGGGCGTTGTTTGATTTCCCGCTGGAATGATGCTGTATTGTAGAGATTTAGCATTGACCACGATACGAGGAGCGGTTTGATATGAGTGATCGACCGTGACCTAACTTACCGACTTTGGCAAGAGATTAGTGATGAGTTTTTATTTTCAAGAAACTTGGTAGATTATTATTTACGATTTTCGTTTCGAAATTAAACAGCAGTAGCGGGCCAAGTCGGTATTTTGCATTCCACAGTGAAACAAATATCTGAACCCACGTTGACAATAATTATACGTAAATATAAACAGTTAAATTTCATAAACATATTCATAACCTATACATTTTACGTAAATTTTTCTCATTTATAACTTTATCAGTAATCAAAATCGAAATTAAAAGAGATAGTAATTTGCGTGAATTTAGAATTGTTTTTGCGGTAAATATCTCAGTCTTGTTATTAAAGACTATATAAATTAACAATTCGTTGATTTTGATCAGACCACAATACTTTCCTGACAACAACAGTAAAATAATTATTTTCAAGCAATAAAATTCTGAAAGCACTTTCTTTCATTACACGTCAATGTATAATGAAATTAAGTATTCCAATAATTAAGCCTCGTTCACAACGATAACATTGATGCACTGCACTTTTCTAAGTTCTTCCGCTAAAAAATAAAATTTTAACACATATCCGTTCGGCATTACGTATATTTATCCGACAATTACACACTGTTATAATCTGCGCTGTGCGTTACGAACCGAGCGTTTCTTCTTGTTGAGTATATAATAATTAGTCGCCAGATATATATGTGTACGCATACATTTTTCTCCACTCTCTGTCCCATGTGTAAATACTCGAACTTCCCGTAGATTTTATAAGAATCAAACGCGTAACCCTTTATTACTTAGGACAATTTTATCTTTAATTATTTTTTTTGTTGTACTCGTGTGTGCGTTTATTATACACGCTGGACGCGCGACTGGTCGATCGACATGCCAAAAAAGCACAGAGAGTAATTAATATATACGAGAGTTTATGATATTTTTAATTATATAAATATAATATATATCTTGTGTATACAAGCATAATTTATGTAAATTAATGATTACACGATTAAAACGTTGTGCTACTATTGGAAAGATAAAAAAAAATCAGAAAATCATGCTAGAATTCTGATTTATCTTATCTATACGAGTAAAGGTCTAACCCCTTGGAACATTTTTATCATTAATTCGTATATATCTTTTCAAACTTATTTTATCAACGCACTTTTTAAAATGAAAAATTGAAATTTACTTTCCAATAGAGTATAAGATTGTTCAATTTATTGATCTTTGTCTTTCGCAATCTTAAAAAGTTGATCGTATTCATAGTCTTTTTAATTATTAATTTTTTTTCACTTACGTTGATAACGATTAATCCTCTCAAGTTTTCGAATTCTCATATACCAATATTATAATGCATGTTGTTCGAGGTTTTCGTCGACTTTTAGCGTTTTAAGATTTTACGAGCAAATTCTTGACTAGACAGCGTAAAACCCAATCAAATAAGTCTACTTTTGATTATCACTAACAGAATTTTTTTGACACCTGAAGAATCATTATAGAATCAAATGAAATAAGATTTTTTAAAAATAGACTTATTCTTTTTTGGTTCTGTCTATTATTTCCGTGGCAAATATAAAAAAATCGAACAACGATAATTTGTAAGAAAAAAAATTTCATACGGACACTGTTATGGGCACCTTGGCCTCCCCTTATACGAACAACAATATGAATCATCCAACTTCAAATAATGCATACTCATCTATGAAGGAGAGGCCGACGTTATCCATTACAGCGACAAAATTGCGTTAAGTTTAAGGAGAAAAAAAATTCGACGAAAGCACGTTTTTAATAACTTTGTATGTAAGTTTTTAATAAGCACCGTTAATTATTATTTCTATATTGATTGATTTGAATCGTCGATTGTCGTGTCATCAAATTCCAATGCGCTTGTCGCAATAATTTTTAGGAAATAAAAGATTGCGCGACCTGTAATCAGTAGAACTTAAACCTTTGTTTGTATAAAAAATGTCCTTTGAAAATTGTATATGGTAGTGCCATTTTCGGCAATTTATTCTATCGATTTCTTGTAGGACGATGAGCAATTTTAAGTTTGCTCCATATACATATGTACTTACTCTATGAGATGTAAGGTATAGGTATTGTATGTATAAATTATAAATATTTTAGAAAATAAATAAGATATAAAAAATAAAATGGTTCTGTATTATTTTCACCTATCTGATTTTTGATATATAATCATAATATAACTGTACAGTGGCCGAAGAAAATATCTTTTAGAAAGTTTTGAAAACATGTGATCTCATTGGACATATTTCCTTGAGTCAGTATACATTACAAATATTCGCATACTCCTTTATTAGAAAAAATATAATTTACGTATTATTTATTCTCAGACAAATAAATGTGATCTTTATTCCAAATCTTTACCGGTTGAAAAATAACTACTTCAACCAAACCTGAAATAGGTTTTACTGATTTAAGTAATAAATAATAGAGGTAGAAAAATTGTACTTTTTAATTATCTTTGTACATTTTTTATAACATGTACTTATAAAAAAAGAGAATGGGTATGATATATATTTAAATTAAATAAAGTTAACGAAACATAAAAAAAAACATTCACAACCTATTTTTTAAACATGATAAAAACTACATCATTCTTTCAACCACAGATCAATATACGTCTCAAGTAGTTGTTTTGCTTTAGCTTTCTGCGGCGAATCATGTTTTTTAGGCGGGTAAATCAATGGGCAGTGTCCTCCACCTGTAATAAATTAATTCGATATATATTCATTTTTTAAATATTGAAATAAAAATAATTCTTTATACAAATGTTAAAACACCTATGTTAAAAGCATGTATTTCTCAAATTTTATCTATTATTACCTTCAACAAATATAACTGGGGATTTAGGGTTATGCGATTCTGTAACACCTGCAGCATGCCATGGATCGTTACTTCCGTGGACAAAAATAATATTTGATGTCGTATTGCTAATTTCCTTTCCTCCATACAAAAGATTAGTGCGTTCTACGCCAAAGTCCAACATGTAGAGTTTTCTATTAAAAAAAGAAAAATTACGATCGTAAATGATTTCAAAAACAAAATTTCGCTAAGATCTACATTTTCAAAAGTGCTATTCTAAATGATCATCTTTTAAGCTAAAATTGCAGTAATGGACAATAACCTGCTGCCAAAAATGTCATTGCACAGATGTCGGTACATCTGCACGGGAATAGTATCATTGGGTATCCCGAAAGGTCTGGCAGTGGTTGTTTGGTACCAGCCGAATTCTGTGCACGTCTGGTACATCCATCGGCGATCTACAAAGTAATAACCCCCAGCAATTAATATAAGTTCTTTGCCAAAACTAAAACGTCACCCATATTATGTCACTAACGTACCCCACTGCTCATCGTCACTCCAGGCAATATTTTGCAAGACGTTGACGGTATCATTGTATTTATCCACACTAAGACATTCCTCAGATTTCTCTTGAAGCAGCAATTTGTTGACCTCTGCAAGCCTGTCTAGAGGATCACCTAGATCTTTGTTCGCCAGAACGTTGCAAGCCTGTTCAATTGTAAGGTTGAAGCTATCATTGTTGAAAACCACTTCAGTGGTTATGTCGATGATAGCCTCGTAGAAGTTGATTACATCATTTGGCAAGGGAATCTGGCCCTCCTCGAAATGCTGACCACAGACTCTGAAAGGTAACATTACTTTGAGAATTTCGCTAAATTTAAAAAGTTTATTGATGACAACAGTGATATATGCATACTTAAAAACTTCTTGTAGCTTTTGTTGACCCTTCGCATCTTGTAACATCGCATGAACTTTGTTGAAGGCAACCGATAATGTTTTCACGCATTCGGGTGAGTGTTTATTCAAAGCATGTTGAACGACCATGTAAAATTCTGCAACAACGTCAGACTACATGTTTCAAGATCAAAACCAATTTTCTCATTGCATCTTACAATTATTATCGAGAACGATTAGAACTAGTGATTAAGAATCGATCGCATCCTCTTTTCTTTAATACCCCTTATCTTTAATACCAGTCTGACCTAAAATATTTTTTTAGCTCGACTTAGAGATTCGAAATGCAAAAACAAAATAATCAGAGAACTAAATTGCATTGTACTTTAAAACACAGCCTTATGAAAAAGTCCCTACGTTATTTGATAACTTACTGACCTTTGAAGTCAACTTCCGCTAACAAAGGCGCACTGTTAGCTACGGCTCCGTGAACCAAATGAGGATATTTGGCGCGCATCCAAGCGACAAGTGAACCCGCGTAGGACGCACCAAACAGTATCCATTTTGCATCTCGTGGCACGTTTTCGGAGTGCTGCATTTCCTGGATGAAATATGCAGTATCTAACATCGCCTGCTCGGCGCTCAGGAAACTTATGTTGTCCGCGCTTAGATTTCTAAAAAAGACATTTTTATAAGTTCACTTTGTATTTCTTTTTTTTTGGTTGAAACATTAATGTATTGTTACAACAACGTTAAGTGCATTAGATAAAGATTAATAAGATCTCGGCGTGGTCGAATTACTATTTTGAACACACTGTTAATTTTTCCACGTCAATAATTTAGATTTTTAATTAATAATTATTAATGTAACTGCGCAAGAAAAAGATGTACACCAACATAATCAAGAAAAAAGTTTAACTAATCTGGTTTCAATTCCTAAAAAATTTTGTACTGAAACCATTATAATCCAGAATATACTCACTAAATAGATCGTTAAGATCCTTTAAAAAATTAGATCCTTAATTATAGATTAAAGGTATAACTCACGCTGTAGGTCGACTCATTCCGTAATAACGGTGCTCCAAGAAAAAGATTTTGGCACCGAATTTCTTTGCAAGGTACGCTTCCAAGCTAGAGCCTTCATCTAGCCACTGTGGATGAGCGTCTTGCTCGCCACTGACCATCAAAAAAATAGGCCCACCCTCTTTGTAAAATTGATCATTTGCGTAATAACGCTAGAAAAAAAGTAAATTTTTTTATTATTCTAACAATTTTATTGTGTTATCTGAAAGTACTTTACGAATTTATCAAGTGTTCATTATGACCTTGTTCTTTTTTATTATATAAGTTTAATATCAGATTGATAATCTTGCTTTAACATTTAAGTATAACTCTAATATACAAATTTAGAAAATTAAAAATTTATTTTAAAATTACTGATGTTCGTGTTCCGATAAAATTAGATTTTCCGAATTCGTAAAGCTGATTAAGTTATTAAACTATACTAAATTAGTGTAGTCACGTTTTATATGGCTTAGCATTCGTCAACAAATTAAATTTCAAAAAATCATTAGTGAGTCAATAAATTATCATTTTGTAATTGATTTTCTTTTAATTAAGCTTATTTTATAAATCTTAAACATATTATACAAGGCTCTGAAAAAAGCTGAAGTCATTGGATTGTCAAGTGTAACAGCACAAAAGATGAAATCTCTAATCAAAAATATAATTGTTTTTAAAGTGTTGATAAAGAAAGCAGGTTAAAGATTTTCAAAACATCAAATAATAATAATGTGAAATGAATTTTTTTCATTTAGTTTACAGACAAAGTCGTATAAATTATTGAAAATTTTAGATTGGGTCACTCCCTTAAATTCGGGTACTATGATCACTTTGAATTGGACTAATTATTTTCAAATACTCTGATCATTTTTAAGATATTCAATACAATAAGAAACCTGAACCACGGTTTTCGAATACCAGCATACCTCTTATTAAAATAAAAGAAAAAGGGGATATTGCTTTAAATTTTGGGAAATATAACGAATTTCAGTAATTTAAAATACTATTTAGCTAAACTTGCTAAAACCAGCAAGAAGGATATAGCAAGTAAAAATCTCTTACCTGATACCAAATAATAATCTCCATAGGATTGTAATGATCCTGTATCTGAGGAAACCATTTCTCCTGATAATATTCAGGACTCTCCTCGGATTCGATATCGAAATCAAATTCACCGCTTCTCGTCCTAACCCTCATAAATCTGGACCATGCCAAGCCCTCATGGTAGAGCGCCAGGCTGACTGCCAATATCAGAACGAGTTTCATGGTGGCTTTGATGACTTCCTCCGACTATTTCCTACGGCCAACTGCCACTGGGCCACAGAAACTTTTATTTATTATATTCCCATATTCGGGAATCTTATCATTTATCGAGATTTCAAGATCTTTGCGGGGCCTCTATCTAGCTTATCGGACGAGCCAATAGCACCGAACTTATAAAGAGGGGATCAGGCTTGCATTGCTTAGATTATCGAGCGAACTTTAGTGTTAATTTCGCTGACAGTTTTGATTAAAATGTACATTTTTCGACCGACATACTTAACAAATTTATTATTAAATAATTAACTTTGCTAAAATCTTACGTAATGGTTCTGTCTTCTCGATACGACAAAGATGTGATAATAGAAATTACTTAATTCAACTAGTAATACCTAGTATATATATATACTTACTAATATACTTTATTAGTAAGTAGTTTATTCGAGCTGATTTTGGAAATAAAGCTAAATCACCATTAGTTGAAGAAGATAATCATCCCTGGTTTGTTTTTTCTTCATACTGGCACCCGCATCACTTTGCTACATGACATTCTCTTTTTGAGTGTTTATTATGTCATTAAATTATATTTAGGTCAATAACTGATAGGACGTTGAGACATTTTGGCGAGTTCCATGAACGATTCACTTCTACCGCTGGTTGATCATAATCAGAGCGATCGTGCTTTAAATAAGAGTTTTGATTAAAAACCTTGCATTGCATTAAATTTAGTAGTTGGAAACAACTTGACAGTTAATAAAATACAGTACGCATATTTCCTAATATTATATTCATCATTCTAATAAATTGCTATCGTTGTAAATCAAAAATCGTTTATGCAATACTTTTTAATAAACCAAATGAGTTTTTAATCTACAAGTAAAATCTATTGATTCCAAAGTTAAAATATTGATTGACAATGTAAAAATTTATTTTCAGACTATAAAATGACAAATGACTGAGATAACGCCCAGGTGCAAAAATAATGTTTTGGACAGATCATTTTTTTATACAAATAGAAATATTTACTGACATTATAATTATTTACAGTTTCGGTCAATTAAAATATTAAGTAAATAAATTAATTTTACTGTGAAACAATTACTATTTAAAACTGTTTCAAAGTATAGTTAAAAGGCACTGTAAAATAGATTAAACTGATAGCAAATTTTTTAACACGTCTCTAATGCTGGTTATCTATATCGAACTTCGGACTTTCTCTGATCAACTTTTAATGTAGTTCCTGTATTAATTTAATGAAATGATCAATCGCTAATTTAAATATATAATATTATTCAATTAAATAGTAAATAATTTCTTAAATTAAATCTTAAAATCTTAAATACTAATTGTATGAAATAAAAACAAAAATCATAATTTTCTAACGAAAATATTCAATTTTTTATTTACTATCAATACATATTTTTGATATTAGTTTTTCGACAACATTATAACTCTGAAATTTACAACTTATTAATTTTTTCACTTATTAATAATCTTTATTATGTTTTTGCAAATTGTCATCGTAACTTTATATCGGACGATAGCCCAAGCATCGTGACCTTCAACCGATTCGAAGCCGATAGCCAATGTACGCAACTTCTAAATAATGATACTAAGTAGTTAATCGGTGATTGGCCTGACTCACGAGACCGGCGGACGTCATGAATTATGACTATCTTATTACCGTAATCATAATTGTGATGAGAATATAAGATTTAAATATGTTGAGAGTAACTTACGGTAACGTAACGTAGATTTTATCGACAAAATCATTGTGTGCAAATAATAGTTGGAACTAAATTTTTGCATTGTTAGTTTAAAAACTACAATAATATTGAAAATAAAATAACTTTTTCTTCAATACTATATGTATTAATATTTAAAGGTTATAAGTAATTTAAATTTAAAACTTGATTATATGTATTTTATATATTTTCTTTTAGCGTTAAGTTTATTTTGAAGTACACTTTTTAAGCATCTTATTCCAGTTTCTAAAAGTTCAAGAATTTTGATTATTTTCAAAATTTATTTCCTTGATATCAACATATTTTTGTATGCGTGATTGTCGATCTAGCCACTGTAGGTGTCTTTTCTTATCAATCTCTATATATATATTACTGAACGTCAAAATTGCTTACAAGGACAAACTTCGGGTTCAAAAAGATTACATTATTGAGATATTATTATAACTTACATTTGATAATAACATGTAGACGCTATTCATAAGATTTATATTACACAACTTTTTATTTACTTGCTTAATTTTTTAATAATTTAACAATTTCTATTCATGTTTTTTACAATTATTTAATTTAATTAATTTGAATATTTGAAAATATGTACAATTACAATCTACTCAATCTATAAACAATCTTCTTATTGTATGAAAATTGTTTAATAAAATACATAATTTTTGTAAAATCACTTACTAAAATATTACTTACAATTATCAGTCAATTATCATTTTGCATATAAATTGTTCGAAATTTCCTTGCACACATAATACTACATCACATTTTTTAGATTTCAAGAACGACATATCATAAAAATATATTATGGTACATTATAATTATAAGTGGAAGGAATAGTCCTTTACATTTTCTTCGTCTAGACTCTTTCAATTAAAGATTTGCCCAGATGCCAATTAATTTTTCTACTTCTAATATTGCTCTACCAATTTGATCATCAGGATCATCAATTGGTGGGTTTGTGAGAGGTACGTGACCAGCTCCTGTAATATTTAAATTGTATTTGCACACTGAAAAGTACAATGAAAAGCAAACATAAAAAAATGCTCACCTTCAATCACAATGACAGAGATTTTTGGATTTGTTGAATTTTGAATACCAGCTTCGAACCACGGATCGTTACTTCCGTGAATAAAAACAATGTTTGACGACGTGTTCACAATGTTCAAGCCACCGTTAATGAGATTAGTGCGTTCAACACCTAATTCTAATGTCTGGAGAAAACTGCAAAAATGAGATATTGCAATGCAAATGTTATCAAATGTAATTTAAAATTTACTTTTGTTCCATTATTTATAAATGTTGCGTGTGTACCTAGAACCGATGGTCTTCACACATCCATGCAAGTGACTGGATATAGCTATAGTATGGCTAAAAAGATTAAATGGTTTTAAGCCCGTAGTCTGGTACCATCCGAACTCCGTGCACAGCTGGTAAATCCATGGCTGAACTAAACAATAGTAAAGAAAGCTTTAAAAACAGTTTGCCTAAAAAGTAAGAATGACAAGTCGCATGGATTAAAAACGATTAAAAATCACCCCATGAAGCCTCTTCTGTTAATTGCTTGGGCGGGAAGCAAGTTTCATTCTCCTGCTTCAGAATGATGCCATTTATAAAAGCCAGCCTATCCAACGGCGATCCATTGTTGTCGTCCGTCAGTATATCGCAGGCATCTGACAAGGTGATAATATTGTTCGCGGCGCTGTATTGCATCAGGTACAATAACCAGACGTAAATGTCCGCAAGGACGTTCTCAGAAATATTCTTCAACTCGAAAGGTTCGCAAAAACTGGAACAATCAAATGATTTTTAATCGAATTGAATAGTGATACAATGGATTAGTGAGAATAATTTCTGTGCTGAAGATCGTTAAGAGGATGTTAATAACCATAGAGGTCTTAAAGTAAGTCAAACTCAAAAACGCTAAAAACGATGTATATCGTTTCATTTTGTATTTTATCATAGCTTTCTATAAAAATGCATGGATAGACTACAAGAAATTTATTGTCACTACAGTATTATACTCATTCTGTTCAGTACGAAAATATTTCTTCCAATTTTTTTCGGCCAGCCTCATCGCGCAGAGTAATGTAAAATTCCTTCAGACTCGTAGCCACAGCATCGTAACAGGTTTTCGAATGATCCCTTAGAGCGTTATTAATTACAGAATAATATTCTGCAATGGAAAAATTTTATTTCTAAATTAATGAAGAAAATCATTATAATATTAAAAATCAAATTTCTTTTTTACCTGGATAATCGACTTTCGCCACCAATGGAGCGCTCTGAGAAACTACACCATGAACAAGATGAGGAAACTTGACGCGCATCCAGGCAGCCAAAGAACCAGAGTAGGATGCGCCAAACATAATCAACCTGGATTTGAGATCAACTCCGTGATTTGAACGAATATACTGAATAAAATTGGCTATATCCATCAGCGCTTGTTCAGAATTCAGGTAAGTTAGCTTCTTAAAACTTAATGTAAAGTCTGTTAAAAAGGTGCATGTTTAAATTTTATATAGTTTTTAATTTATAATGAACCTTACGGTGCATGCCTATGCTGTTCGTAATACCGATGTTCCAATGCAAAACTCATTGCTCTGAACTTTTCTGTTAAGTTTCGGACAAATCCGTACTCAAGAAAATCTGGCGTCATATCCTCTTCTCCGCATAAGACCAAAAAAATTGGGCCACCTTTGTTGTAGTAGTCTTTCTGATAGTAATACCGCTAAAAAAAATAATAAAACTACAATATTTTTTACTTTTTTGTACGGAAAAGTACTGCCACGAGAAGTACTGATGATATTTGTAAAATTAAATACATTTGATATTTTAAGTTTTTTAAGTTTTGAGTCTATATATCTATTTTTTCT
Organism: Eupelmus azureus; assembly: GCA_030522685.1. NCBI lineage: Eukaryota > Metazoa > Arthropoda > Insecta > Hymenoptera > Eupelmidae > Eupelmus > Eupelmus azureus. The sequence goes on along the minus strand of JAPYZA010000033.1, from coordinate 21,846 downwards.
GTGCATAATCATATCGTATATTTTTACTGCTAAAATTTTAGAATTAATTCAAATCTGTATATTCAAACAAAATTTTAGTATTTTCCAGCTCATGCATGTACACTATTTTGCTCGCTTAGTACGTAATCTACTATCACAACTACAATTTGTAAACAATATACACTATATTTTTGGTTTTACAGCTTTAAAATTTTGAATATAAATCTTACCTGTGGCCAAACGCGTTCATCAGACGTATTATAATGATCCACTACCTGGGGAAAATGGTTTTCCAAAATTCTCATCTTTACTTCGGGAACCCGTAAACTTTTTTTGCCCACAAGCCGCGCTGAGCGCATCAAAAACTCGTAGTTCGTCGATCCACATTTTACATGGATGGTAATTAACACTAACAATACAAAAGACAACTGCATAGCAAGTTGAATTACCGCGAAACTTATTTTCTCAGCTAGCTACTACGTGAAATCGTTTAACAGAATTTTCAAAGCTCGATAATTTATTAAGAACTGTAGCTAAGAGAATCATTATCTTCGAACTTCGTGTGCACTTATCGCACAAGTAACTGAATGTCAAAGCTCGTCTGCGGTCTTCCAGGAAATTATCTCGAGTAACTGATTTGTTGAATCGCTGTATATTCATTTAAGTATTAAATCGGCTTGCATTTGGCAATAGAAATACTGGACGCAGATATAAATTCGTTTGGAATATTTTTAAATGGTGTAATATCACTGGATAATTCCGATGTTTCGGTTAATTTTATTGGAGCACTTCAAATTCGTTCTACATAATATAATACCTATAGAATGTAAAAAAAAATTATCTTTCTAATTATTTGTGTTAGAAATATGTTTTGAAAAAAATTTAATCCGTTTTATAAATATAATTGTTTGATAGCACGAGAAAATACTGCAGTAAATCTGTCAATCTAAAGATACCAATGGCATTCATGTCATAATTATATAAGCTATCTTCATTTATATGTTAATTACAAAAATAAACTATAGTAAATGATTTATTTATAATAAAAATTTAGTTCATTCCTTTAGCATCAGAAATATAATAATGCTTTGTTATAAATCACATTATTAATTTAAAAAGGAAAAACCAAACAATATAATTTTTCCCGTATTGTGCTTAACTCGCATAAAATGATGCTGAAGGAAAATTAGCTGTTCGCAGAATTTTTTTTTCAATTTGTATTGAACATAATAAGAGGAAATCAATTGCATCAAATACTGTAAAAAATAATTATGCAAGAAAGGATGAAAAAGGAAAAGATTCAGCAAAATGTTATAAATTGTTTTTATTCCGTTTTAATTATATTGTAAATGCTTTTAATAATATATTTTCATTCCTTTATGCTGAAAAAGTGACTGGCACGTTTTTGTTTCGAAAAGGGCTGATTGGTTCTTAATAATAAAAATTAATTATGAATAAAATTCGATTTAATATACAATTTTGAAAAATGGCACAGGATGTGCCTATCAACAATAAGAACTCGTCTGGACTGACTGGAGGAGACCAAGAGTACCTTACATTTATAAGCTAATATTATTGATTTTCTTACAAGCTATAAAATTAAAAGACAATAGTTATTGTTTTATCTCATTACAAGACTTACGCAGCGAGGCGCATGGAATGCGCCCGATATTGATTTTTCCGAGTGCCTTGTTGGGTTGATTGATTTATATTTTCTTAATAATTTAAAAATAATATTTGTAGCTTATTTAATAGCTACAATCCATAACAATAAAAGCTTTTAAAAAGAAAATAGTATATAAAGATTATATTATCATTAATATTTTTTTCAGCGACTATAGAAGTTTTAATATTACATATGTTAAATAACAATTAAATAGTTTATTTTACTATCCACTCGCTCACTAAATTCAGCACTTTCTTTTTAACTTCAAGTACTTTCGGAGCATCATCCTCTGAAGGCGGAAACCTCAAAACGCGTTTCCCCACACCTAAAAAAAGGAGCAAATACACTGTAAATTTATATTTTCATCATTTTTAACATAAGTCGGTAGTAAAATCGAATAACATAAGAATCTTGTGTTAAAATGAATAACGGATCGTGTGTTAATTTCTGATCAGTATATTTTAACACAAAAATATTTTACACATTTTTGCATAAAAAAATGTATAATATTCGAATATTATCATTATTTAATAACACATAATTTAATTACACAATAATTAAATTTAATATATGAGGATTTCGTCAAAACTACACTTTTATGTGTGAATTTTGACACACAAATTCATTACATTTGAATCGAATAACACAAGAACACAAGAAAATTTATAATATAGGTACTAGTATAAAAGCCTTAAAAAAAAGTATACTTATATAATTTAGAACCTACCTGGTATGATATCGATACAGACCCCCGGATTGTCAGTCTCCAATGGTCTAAAGCTACTCCAAGGGTCGTCCTCCCCATAGACGAAAACAGCATTGGACATAACGTTTGCAATTTCCGTACCGCCGAACACTGTATTAGTGCGGGTTATCCCATATTCTAACTTCAGCGGGTAGCTGCGAAAATGACTTATTAAATCAACCACTTAAACAAAACCATACTTAAAATCATTAACCACGTATATACCTGAACTCATAGACATCACTGCAGAGCTTATTAAAAAATCTCATCGATAGTGCATCCTCCGACGAGTTGAACGGCCCTTGCGTTGAGTCAGGGAACCAGCCGAACTCGGTACATTGCTGGTATTGCTTCTGTCTGCCTGCAAATCGGTTCTCCAAACTGATATTCCGTAGAATCTGAACTCTGTCCTTATACGACCACAGAGACAAACAGGTCTGACCGTCAGCTTCGAGAACGAGTTCTAGGATGCGTGCCAGTCGTTTTTCCATAGGCAGATTTCCTTTGTCATCAAGCATAATAGCACAGCTTTCCTGGATATTCGGTCCTGTTTCCGGGCAGAGTGCCACATGTGAGATCCAGTGGAGGAAGGCGAAGTACAGACTGGCCACGTCGTCGGCCGTTGGCTCGTTCTTCGAATCGTTAATTGGGCGGCAAAATCTGTAGAAGTTGGTGAGAAGGCGAAATTGGTTGAAATAAGTACTAAAGATTCGAGGAGTAGGTGAAATATAATACTTAGTATTTGAAATGTAAAGTTTGTTGTACTTGCTTGAAAATGCTTGTTAATTTCGTCTGTCCAGCGATGCTCCATAAAGAGGAATAAACTTTTTGGAGGGCCTGGCTAAGATGATCGACACAAGCTTTCGAATGGACGTCGAATAATAATTCAGCAGCTACAAAGTACTCTGGGAATGAAAAGTTCAAGGAAAATTTAATTTTACGGCTTCTTGATATGGATTATTAAGCCCTTTTTTCGTATTTTCAAGAAATTGAGTTTAATTTTTCAAAGTGACTCCTACATCGGTGAAAAGGTATTATGGCACTGAATGTAATCTATCATAACTTTGACATAAACTCTTTTTTCTCACTATAAATTCGCAAAATATGGTTTTAAATGGTCGAGAACTGAATAGGTAGTGGACTTATCACCTTACATTACTAATTTCAAGCATCTTTGTATTACATTTAACACATAATTAAATTAAATTACATTAAATTCAATGCCAAAACACATGATCTTCTCAACACTTACATTAATCTTTTATCAGAAACAACGTTTAACAGTATAAGCCTACGATCCATCCGTCCAAAAGACCCAACCCATCCCGCGCATACCTGGAAAATCAGGATAAGCTAAGATCGGCGCGCTATCAACTACGGCCGCGTGCACCAGATGCGGATACTTGAGCCTAGCCCAGGCTGCCAGACTACCCGCGTGCTCCTCGCCAAAAACTATCCACTTGGCATCGGACCGCTTCAGCCTGCCACTCGAGCTGCGCTCCAGAATGAAGTAGGCGACGTCGGCGAGAGCCTGATCCGTGCTCATGTATACCAGGTTCTCTGTACTTAGGTCTCTGGAAAAGATAGTGAAATACGATGACGTTTGCGTATGTTGAAAAAGATATTTTTTACTTTATTTTAGAAATTTACGATAGAGGTTGACTGTCTCCGTAGAATCGGTGCTCCAGGAGGAAGCAGAGCGCGCCGAATTCTTTGGTCAGGTAACCGATGAAGCTGTCCAGCAGTAGGTTCGGATCAGCCGGAGACTGGCCGGCAAGCAGCAGGAAGATCGGACCTTCTCCATTATAATACTCACTGACTTCGAAGTAGCGCTGGAGAAGAGAATAGAAAAAGTTTGATATCTGGCCGATTGATATCGATTTGTGTTCTCTAAGTGGTAGGATTGATTTGCATTATGTATGTGATTTCCCGGCATAAATGGTCAAGAAGAATTTTTTCAAAACAAAGTCTGCGTAGTTTTTGAAGAGCTTGATTCCAGAAAGCTTTTTATTGACAAATTAAATTTTAAAACAATATTGCAAAAGCGCGTTTTTCGTGATTTCCGAAGCAGTTTTATACCTGCTCCCAAGTTCTCGGCTCCGTCGGCCTGAAATGATCCAGAAACTGCGTGATCACGTCGGTCCTCACGGTAACGTTAGACGAGTCTCCTTGGATCACGAACTGCTTAGGCTTTACTGGAGCGTCCGAAAAGTCTGCAGCCTCGACGAACAGCGGCGCCAAAAGCGCCAGTGATAGTAAGAATTTCATACCGCGGCTTGCTGTCAACTGTCTTGAAGATGCGCGTATTTTACGCGCGAGTCTTCGATTGCGCAAGACGAATCTTTTTTTTCTTTTTGTCGTTCGGTTTTATCTCTTCGGGTGCGAATGTGTAGGATGCTTTTATCGGAGATGAGTGAATTTGACGGATAGTACGATATAATAAAAATTTAATTTGTTACTGTGTAGTGAGAGTAGTTGTGCCTGAGAGTGTTAGTTGTTTAAGTAACTTTTATTAGTTAACAGTTAACTGTGGTAAATCATTCTTAGATGATGAGTAAAATATGTTACTGCTGAAAATAAAATCTAATTAAAAATTAAAAATCATGTCCCAACATAAATTTTACTTCAAACTGTTCTTTAAAAGTACAGCAAAAAGAAAACAAATTCCCCCGAACGTATAATGAAACATATCGACATCGCAACATTCTGATAGTATCAAAATAAAAATGATCTATTTAATACGTTTTATTTTATCACAACCATCCCTATACGCCTTATTTCCCTCTTAAGTTAGTTTAGTTCGTTAATTAAATTAATAATAAATATTCCAACACTTAATTTTTAAATTTTTTGCCGAGTTCAAAGGTTTGGATAGTTTTGTGAGAAATATTGAAATAAAAGAAAAATGGTACAACCAGTTTGTTTGGGACCACTCTTCTTACATTTTAATTTTCTAACGCAGAGATGAACAGACAAAAATTTATTTATTTCATTAAAATTTTTATTAAAATCAGATCTTTTCAAAAGATTCTTAAAATTATTTATTGTTACGTTATAAAAAATTAACAACAGTATCACTTAAATCAGTTTTATCAGCCTCCATTGTTTCACTTAAAGTAAAATTATTAAGAATAAACTTTCTCTTCTTGAAGCCATTCACCTATTAATTGCACTATTTTCTTTCTTGCGTCAGTCAACTGTGGCAAATCATTCTTAGATGGTGGGTAAACATTTGCACAATGTGCAGTACCTGTAACACAAATTAAATTTAAGATTAAAGTTAAGTATACATAACAAAAAAAAAAGCAAAAAAAAAAATTAGTAAAAGATAAAAATAGGTGAATACCATTGATGTAAATAGCAGGTGCTTTTGGATTCGTTGACTTTGTAACACCAAGAGCATGCCATGGATCAATACTTCCATGAACAAAAACAACGTTCGTTATTACATTCGGCAAGTCCAGAGCGCCATATATAGTATTAGTGCGCATAACTCCAGACTCTACTGTGTGAAAAAATCTGCAATAAAATTACATTAATATTGTGAAAATAAAATAATTTAAAAGAATATGTTCAAAACGTTTTTTAAACTATAAACTTTAACCTTTAATTTAATTTTATTGAAAATGTTACTTTTAATCAATTTAAAATCTATTACAAACCTGGGGCCGAAGATATCTTTACATTGTTTAATGAAAAAGTCAACTGGGAAAGTTTCACTAAACAAATTAGGCCGTGCCGTTGAAGTTTGAAAGAAGCCAAATTCTGTACATGTTTGATAGGTCCATTGACGTCCTAAAAGGATTTACATTTTAATTTTAACCAAAAAAAATTTAAATTAAATTTCCTGAAAATAAAAAAAAATAAATTACCGCCAGCGTTTTTCTGTTCAGCCCATGTAACATTCCTTAATTCCTGGATCATCTTTTCATACTTGTAGTCCAGACATTTTTCCTTATTTTTTTCAAGTAACATATTGCTTATTTCGGCAAGGCGATTTACAGGAACTCCATTTTTCTCATCAACTAATATATCACAGACCATATCTATAGTTATAGAACTTTCATTGCGATTGTCTTTATTGTATTGCACAACATCAGCAAAGTTATCAGCTAGAGTTTCGTACAAATTTGCGATATCTTGATTTGTGGTCTTTCCTGTATCAATTGGATCGCAGAATCTAAAATGTTTTAAAACGTTATAAAATGTTTGGATTTAAAAAGCATACAAATTTACGAAAAAAAAATTCTTACTTGAATAACTTTTCTAAACTTTGCTGGCCAATTCGGTGACGTAGCATAATGGTCAATTGTTTAATGGCAGCTGCTATGGTATCGACGCATGCTTGAGAATGTGTTTTTAGAGATTCTTCCACCACCACAAAATATTCTATATTGATGTCAATATAAAAAATGATTTATTAGGATTTGAATTATATTCCATGTAATAGCATTTTTATTTATAATATCTAAATTGCTTTTTTTGTTATAATTATAAAAATTATTTATGTGAAAATATCACATCAATGAAAAGATTTATTAAAGCATTAAATGATGTTTATATAGTATATAAAATATTTTCAAATAAGTAAATAAAATAATTTAAATTTGTATAGTCAAAAATATTAAAACTACATGTACTAACGCTGGAAATCAATTTGAGCAAGTAGTGGGCCACTAGCAGACATGGCACCATGAACCAAATGAGGATATTTGGTGCGCATCCATGCAGCCAATGATCCAGAGTAAGAACCACCAAATACAATCCATTTAGCACTAAATGGTATTTGATGAGCTAAGTGCATTCCTTTGATAAAATAAGCTATGTCAGCAAGAGCTTGTTCAGAATTCAAAAATACAAGATTTTTGACGCTCAAGTCACTAGTATAAAAAAATTGTTCATTTAATAAAATTATTTTTAAACTTTTACTAAATAATTTGAAAAAATAATATTTGTATTTACGATGTAGGATGACTAGTTCCATAATAACGATGTTCTAACAAAAAGCACATAGCTCTAAACAGCTTAGCATATTCAATCATTTCTCCCTCTAACATCCACTTCCCATTAGCTGGACCTTCTCCGCCAATCATAAGAAAAACTGGTCCATCATTTTTGTAGTAATCAGAGTTCATAAAATATCGCTATAAGTACAAAAACACCCATTATTAATATAATCTTATCACTTTTATAGATTTTGTATATATTTTATTACTGAATATTACTCACTTGTTTCCAAGTACGTCCTTCCGTAGGATTGAAGTGGTCCAAATTCTGAGTAAACCATTGCTCCTTAGGTGGATCTTGATCAGTCGACATAAAAGGCTCGCCAAGATTTCCATTTTGCCTTCTTCCTCTCATAAAACTGCGCCATGCTGTCCCAGAATTAACGATTGCCACAAGTACGGCAAGCGTAAGAATAAACCTCATGATGGAAACTTTTGAATGTCTTTTGAGCTACTGTGAACTGAAGCTTTGATGTTTTTCATGCACAAGTGACCTGTAATCTCAGTAAAAGATTTAACAAAACACAACTATTGGCCAGTGAGCTTGAGCGATTGCTAGCCAGTGCGAGATAACAAATAATCAACAAGACATTCTTCTCGCCTTACACGACTGAATGCTTCAGTGACAATATATCAGAATATATTACTAAACTCATGAATTTAAATACGTCAAGGTTAAAAGAAATCGCATTCCACTAAAAAATTGCCTGCTTAGATCACAGAATTAAATAAACTTAAAATAAAAATTATTAAACTCTTAAAAACACAGGAAACAAGCCACAGAATACAGTAGAAAATATATACATACCTAAACGTAAGCTCAAAGCCGAGCGTGTAACCTCACCGAACAACCGCCTTGCGACTGTTAGCTCCAAACCGGACGGCAACAGCTCGAAATATTTTCAAATAAAGCCGAAGTACAGTTTCGTCCTTTAGGAGGATTCTATTTGCTGCCCTCGAATATGAACCGAAGGCTGCCTATACTCTCCAGGCGGTTTGAAAAAAAATCTGTGTGTATATATTCCAGACCGCTCGCGCAGAGGTATATATAGACTATACAGCGGACATAATGACAAAACAAAACATTCGAGGGAGCAGCTGCAATTCTGCAAAGTCTGCAGCCGAGGTGAATCACGCAACCACGCGCGGTGCGGGATAAGCAACAGGCAGTGCGATTTGTGTAAGTATAGAGTACTTATTGTGATGAGAGATAAATTTTTCTGCTCTACTAATATTTTATAACCCTGTATATTTATATTCATACCCAAAGGAATACTATCTCGGTAATTACCAAATGTTATATAAAACTGTTTTCTTATGTTGATATGTCTACTAGGTAAATATTTTTACATATAATAAATATTCATTTTGTATAAAATAAAGATAACTGTCCATACAAAAGTTTAAAAAAAGGAAAAGAAACACTTGTAACAAAAGTTAATAAATCGAGAAAAATCTCCACATTTCCTCTCAATAGTTGAGATTTAGTAAACGTTTATAAGATGTTCCGTGCTATTAGAGCTCTGATAGACGCATAATTACCTCTCATTGGGTGCGCGTTGAGTATCAATAATAATTTAATAATTACGTCGGGTAATAACAGTATACCTATTGACAAAGCTTGTAAATATTAACAATTGTTATTTTTCGAAAATATTTATTATAAACATTCACAATTTTACAAAATAATATTATATAAATTAATAAAAGTAGTTATTTAGATTAAGGATTGAATTATGATTAATATTAACTTAATTTAAAAAAAAAACTGAATTCACCTCCATAAATCACATTTAGTTATCGGATTCATAGAACTATTAGATGGACAGTTAAATGCTGTTGCAAACGATTCCGAGTTAGATACACTTCCAATGACTCTGTACTTGTTTGGACTGTGTTCATCATCTGAATTAAGTGTCCAAAATTGAGGAGAAGTAGTCTGACAGTAACTCTAAATTGTCAAAAAAATTTCAAATTATATTTTTTGTAAATTTTATTAAAAAATTATATTGTTAAACTTACTACTGCAAAAGATAAAAAAAATAATTGATCATCACTGAATTCCTCTAAATTGGGAAGTTTCAAAAGCTTTGAATCTGCTTTACTTGCGCTAATTTTGTAAGCGTCATAAGACGCTTGCATTCCAATCGTATCAGCCATATTTTCGCCTAAAGTGAGCTTCCCGTTTACCTGTAAAGACATTTATCGATTAATGCATAATTATTTACTTTATTTACTACTCAAAAATATTGTCTAATGAAATTGTGCATACCGAATAATTATTAAATTGATGAATAAAACACTGACTTTTCCTTTTGAATTCTTCGATCATGTTTTCAGGCCACCAAGTTCGAAAATTACCTATTTCATCAAATAACCGACCTAAAAAATAAAATTATTAAGAAAATATAATATCACATTTTCTATTTCATTTCATATGATTTTTCCATTTCTTTACCTTCCTTATCCATTGCATGAGAAATTTCATGACCAATAATTGAACCGATGTAACCAAAATTAAGAGACCTGAAATATACAGTAATTATGTTTCATGAAAATAAAAATCCCGAAACAAATACTTAAAAATAAAAAATATACTGATGCGTACGCGGGTAGTGATGTGCCAAAGAATGGTGTAGATAATTGCGCTGCCGTCACCACTAAAATACACATAAAATAGTTATTTTGTATGTCATGAATATTATTTTTCATCGTATGTTTGCGTAAAGTGAGCAAATTCAAATAAAAATTAAATGTAGTCTAACTAGTATCGGTACTAGTATAGTAGATTATCGATTGAATTTCGGTAATTACTTAGGCTCTATTAAGATAATAATTAAATTCTACTTAAGTTTTTACTTAGACAGACGTTTTCATTTTTTACCTCATACATATAAAACGCAAACGCTTTTGCATACTTTACGCATTTGCTAATGAAAATAATTATACTTTTTTTGTTAACAATTAATTTGAAACGTAAGAGTAATAAAATTAATGTAAAAATAATAAAATATCGTTAAACCATACTCAAAGAATTCACATGCAGTTGATATATAGCATTTGCTATTAATGGATCCATTAAAAATCTGAAATTACCAAAACAATATATCAAATGTAGTCAAAAATAAGTTTGCTAATTTTTAAAATAACATTGAGTCTCACTGTTTTTCGCTGTTTTTTTCGTTATGCGTTCTTAAAAGTTGTAAATTTCGTTTCCATTCATACTTTCTATAATTTTGATAAGTGTCACAATAGCTTAACCCAATAGAAAACTATATTAATAGAAACATTATTCATAAAAAATTAATTTTTGAAAATTGGGTTTTCTATTGATAAACATACCTGATCATATATATGTGCCATATAAGTTTCATTATTTAAAATATTCGTGTAACCCATATGGATAGTTAATTTATTCAATTTATTGATTGTTTTTTTCTTTGTAGAATCATCTAGCCAACTTGACTGACGAATTCGATCAATTATTTTATCACGTATTGTAACAGATATGTCCAAACTCTGTAAAAACCCGGAATTCAAAATTACTGATATATCTATCTACTTATCAATTTATATTTTTAAAGCTTCTTTTTACCAATTTTTTTTTATCTTTTGGAAAATATTTATTAACATACTCGTGCATCAGACCATATTTTAATTTCATGTCTTCCAAACATGCGACCCATCTAGAAAAAAGTTTTACATAAACATAAAAGTAATTACAAAATAAAAATTAAGTTAAAAAAATATTTGAAAATCTTGTACTTCATACATCTACTACATTATATAATATGTCTTCTGATAAGTCTTATTTTGTATACATTAGAATTTCTGTTAATACCTTTCAGGTTCTTCTTTCCAACCACGGTGTTCTAAAGCTACTTCAACAGCTAAATTTATCATTTCTCGGTTTGTATATTCGAGTGAATACATAAGAAATTTCCAGTGAATATAGTTAACTGTATCAACAAATAAATATTTAAATTATTTTCAAATTTAACGTTTTAATACAATTTTTTAAAATAATTTAATTAAATTTAAAAAGTGGCTCATTCTTATCTGATTTAATCAAATAATATTAAAACGTTGCAAAAGGTAAAAAAAAATATAAAATTACCGATGACACGGTTTGGTACACTATCAAGTAATTTTGGTAATTTTCGTAAATAACTTGTATCTATAATTTGTATTTCTTCTGCATCCTCAATAGTAATGTTGGTTTCTTTAAAAGCATCTTTAATTACGTCAAGCCAATTTATCTAAAAATTAGTAAAAATAATAAATTAGTAAAAATACAATTAACATTTTTATATGAATTAAATAATTCATCAATAACATTATAATTATAAACAACTATTTTTTAATTCCATCAAATTTCGAGAACCTTTGAGATATTTGTTTTATGATGAACTTGATCATAAAATTCTTGTAACTCCTTAATTTTTAAATAATTTTGTGAACGATGAAAATCTTCTCTATCGTTGACTGTAGATTTTATCTGAAATATTTAAATACCTACTTATAATTATTGAAAGTAGTATTTAAAAAAAACAAATATTTATATAATTATAAACAATATTACCAAATGCAATTTTTCTTCAAATTTCATAACATCTTTGACATCCTTTATAATATCTCTTTCTAACGTTTTGTTACCAGCTGATTTTGCAAATATAGTTGCTACTTTTTTCATAAAAGTTTCGTATTTTTTCAAACTATTTGCTACATTATTGCCTTTTAACATTTCTTCATATAAAGTATTATCAGGTTGATCTATCTAAAAATGTAAATATTTTTTTATCTAATATTATACTAAGATAATATTACACATGATACCAATTTAAATAAGTTAAACTAATGTTCAAAACAATTTTTACTTTATAATTCCTTAGCTTAGTATTGGTTTTTAATTATATTTATATAATCACATTCTTTTAATATATTTAAAACGATTTTAAAACTTAATTATTAATTTTTTAATGTCAAATAAAAAAGAAAGATTGAATAAATTCAAACTTAACGTTTTTGTGCTTTATAGTTAAAAAAAGTGCATACCACAATGATGTAAGCAGATGAATTTCTAGCGTCGTTTTCAACTATAATATCAAATAAAGCATTAATTTCACTGAAAGGCATATAATATTTATGAACTTCTTGCCAAACTTCTTCATTCTTCGACTGTCTATTTCTTGTAATTATTGGCCAACCTCCAGCTTGTTTAATTACGTCTTCTAGCGGTTTGATTGCATCATTTTCAATTTTTTCTATTTTTAAAAATAAATCTCATTAAATAAGCATACTTTTGTTTTGTGGCGCAAAATTATAAAATGTACTGCGACTAAGTTTACCCAAATTCATACAAGATTGAAACCATATTTTTTCATACTGTAATGGAATGATATCATCTGGTTTTACTTCTTGTTCCAAAATATCTACCGAAAATACGTAAAATTATTTTTAATTTTAGGTTATTAAAAATATATTTTATGAAATATATTACCTCGTAAATGAATGTTAATATCATATTCTAACATGGTATCCAAACTCCATGCGCTTTTATCGTTTGGTAGAGGATAATTTTTATCCCAATTGCCACATGCGTAATCATAAAAGTTATCACACGGATCAACCGACTTATTAATACTATTTAAAATTATGTTAGCTAATAAAAAATAAACAAGAATTTAATATTAATTTTTCCTTTTAGTCCATCTTAATTTGTAAACCTACCAACCGCATTTGCCTGTGAATCATCAGAATGTCCATTGTAATCCCGCTTATTCAAAACCGAAATTGCTTCGATAGATAGTAAGAAACATCTAAAAGTAATATTTTAATTAAAATTTTATTTATCATTATTAATTAAGTAATTCGTTTTTCTTACAAATAAGCGTATGTTATTCCTAACATCGTGATAGAAGATGAATGTACCGCGTAATTCTCACAACTGTACTGACGTAAAGAAATACATGTGTCATTCCTTTATACCACGGTATTTCCTCTAGATTGTACGTCAATATTTCCTACGGATAAAGTAACGAATATTTTTTTTTTAAATAAAATTTGACCTATTGGTATCTATAGATATTTATATTCTAAAATAATTATAATTAATGCAAAGTATTAACAAATATTTAGCGATAATTATTAGTCTTCATATATTTTCATATCGGAGATCTTATTAAAGCCATTGATTTTAATTCGATCATATAATAGATAAGAATTTTTTTAATTAATCTACAATAGAATTTATTATTCTCTTGGCCATTTGTAAAAGGAAATTATTTGTACAGTAAACGTTAGTTCTATTTTAATTTTATCATAACGAATTTGACAAAAACATTTTTAATTGTGTTTATTAAACAAAACATCTTTTTTAATGAAATAAAATTAAATTTTAAATTAGTATTTCTTAAAAGTTGTCGTAGAAGAGATTGTTTATATTAAAGTTGCAATTTAAATATTAATTTGAAAAATTTTGATTTGTTTTTTTATAGTCAGTCAAAAACTACTACGAATATCTTAAATTTTAATTCATATGTTTGTGAACTTACCTTAAGAATCACTCGTCAGTTTTTGAAAAATTGATTTAAAAATTTTTAATTTTTGTTTGAACTAAATTTAAACGGTAAAAACTAAGCTTATAAATTATTAACATTTTTGCTAATTAAATTAACGGATAAATGTTGTAACAAGTATTTTAAATTTATTGTAGTATTCAAAATAATTTAATATACTAGTTTCTTTAAAATTTGTTAACTAATGTCCAACGTCCGTTAACATTTTTACCGTGAATAATTAATGAGACATATTTATATAACAAAAAATGTTATAAAATCATAAGCTAAACTTCACGTTTGTATCTTGTCGGCGTAGATTCAGCAAAAGATTTCGAAGACACACTCGTTGAGGTAGCACTGAAGGATACCAAAAGTATAGATAAGTTAGAAAAAGAGAGACTTCAGTAAATACTCCTTCATTCTTGCAGACGTACCATTGGTGGGAGAAAGATTTAGATGGCAGGGTCCAACCAAACGCGAGTTTGCGTAGCTAACATACACGTTTTTTGTCCGTTGCCCCAGCTATATATATACTTTTTAATAGTTTCGCTGCGATTAACGTATAATCCAACTTTTACTATCTTTCTTTTTCAAAGAATTTGAATTATAAATAATCAATAAATTAAATGTTTTCCCTACTGAATAAAGCTAAATATATGCAAATTTTTGCATATTTGAAGACATTAAGTATTTTTAATTATATCATTTTCATATTATTTCTAATTATTTGACAATTATATACTATATTTATAACTACAAAGTAAATATTTGTATTAGTAGTTCACATATTAAAATATTCGATTTTTTATACTTTCATTTTTAACTTTAGAAATTGTAAAAATATTTAGAAGCATAATTATTAATGAAGAAATCACACGTGGCTGTGAAGCTTTACGCCCTTGTTACAAAAACTACTGTACCTACTTATCGATTTACAGTAAATCTATGGCTATATTATTAGTATTATTTCCTAATCAAATTAGTCTCTGATTAGCTCTTTCTAAAATAAAAGAACTAGCCCCATAATAAGAAGTTTGTTGTTTTTATTCTCTCCTGTGACTTGTCCTTTTTCTTTTCCATCTATTGCACTGTAGAATTATGAAGCACTTATTATCATATATTTCTTCTAAGTGTGCAGTGAAGATTACACGAAAAAAAGTTTAAATTAAATCTGTATCTGCATTTCAATCTGTATCTGAATTTTTTGAAGTTAAAATTGTATAAAAGTCGATAAACCACGGAAATAATTGGGAATTCCCCGAAAAATCAGGGAATCTTGAGGAAAGTCGAGAAATTAAACATGTGGTTTCGCACTATCGATAAATTAACTTGAATATATACCCCACGGACATAGATTCTTTGCTAATGTTTTGAAATTATGCAATTTAATTGTATGATATTATTCTATTTATTAACTACGTAGCAGAATTTTGAAAACATTCCAAAATAATGAATATTTTTTGGGTATATATTTATAACGTATTACAAGTAGTAGAAGCAAACATCAAAATTCAACGGGTTAAGTAATCATAAAAATTGATAATGAACCTTAATGAAAAAAAAAAATTTCTTAATGAATAGAAGAAAATTTTTCTTTAAAAATAAATTTAGTGTTCATTAAATTTGTTAAATAGTTAGAATTTCACAGGAACATACGCGCATCGATACATGCAGAATGTTAAACACATATACACACTCACACGCCCTCGTACAAATACTCAGACTATTTTACAAAAACGCATCACAAATATTTTTTGATACCGAGGCTATAAATTGTATTTAAGAATTTTGCAAAAGGCGTAAAATGCTAATTTACGCACACTGTATCAAAAACATTCTTAAGATCATAAAGCTTCCTTTAAGTGAAAATCAAACTAAACATTTTAATATAGTGATGTATCTATAAATAAAAAATGTTAAGATTTTATAATTAATGGTAAATTTTATAAGAAATAGTCTTCAGACCTTTTTTTTCTGTTATTGTGTAAAATTTTTATTGTATATCTAAAAGTACTTTTAATATAATAAAATAATGATAATCTTATTATTAGAATGTTTAAATATATGATTTTGGTCTATGCTAGATATTTCATTTTTTCTATTAATCTTTTCGTAATAATATGAAAATATTATTTTATTATTATTCTGTAATTATTGGAGTTTGATAAGATGTTCATACATTCGAAAATACTCTATTTCGTATATTATTCATTTTTTTATTTAAATTGGCGAAATTTGAAGATTCTAAAATGAATAAATAAATGAGCAGTTAATATATGCACGTCATTTGTATGAGCTGCTAAATTTATAGCATCTAAATAAGAAACATTTTAAGAATTGGACCGTACATCCAGATTATATATATTGAGTAGCAATCAATAATTTCCGTGATGCTCTCTAAAACTTAATCCCTCGGTCTATCAGACTTAAAAAGTATTTCCGATTTAGATTTTATTAAAGCTTTAAAAGCTTAACCCACACACACTGAAGATTTAAAAGATTTTATAATTTATGAATAACAACCATTTGGAGTTTTCTTATTATCTATTTTAATAAAAATTTCAATATTATTTTATTTATTTAAATTTAAGATATATTTAATTTATCAATTAGAAGTCTGGAATCTTGTCTGGAATAATTGTGCGCGTTTTGAGTGTACTCAACGCCTCATGTATATCCATTCCGACAAAAATCCTATACATGTATTTTTATTTATTTTGTTTTTTTCACGTAAATCCAAGACGGCAGCTGGCCGAAAGTTTGAGCCAATCTTCAAAAATCACGCTCTCCGAAAAAAAATTTCAACGATCGCCAGCCAGCTGAAAAAAAAACTACCCGCTCGCGGCGGAAATGAAGACAAGAACGATCCATTAAATACACCATCCTAAAATATGCCTTCAAGACATGTAACGCAGCAGCCTGCTGATCGTAAAACGAAAAAAAAGAAGAAGCAAATCGGCCCATAAAGAATCTCCGAAAGGCTCGCGCGTAAGTACAACAAGAGAAAATCAAGATCCACTTTTTTACGAGTAGCAGCAGCTTACGCTCCCTTTATATATTTGGTCGCGTGGCCCTCGTTCCTCTCTCTCTTTCTCTTTGAAGGGGTATATGAAATACCGCCTTTACGATTCAATCGATGCGAGCGAGCTGCTCTCTACTATAAATGGTCCTAAATAATGAAGCTCACGAACGGCCGGTTTATCATATCATGCGCAAAGTGCGCGCGTTCGGATGCTGTATTATTGGCAGCGCAGAGAATTTTGATAGTACAGGGACGATGAGTGCCCGGATATAGTGCGTGTATAGTGTAAATTTTGGAGGGTCCAAGGGCTTTGTCGATTCGAGATTTAATTTAATTCTACGATGGGAGGTGTGCTGAAGAGATACATGGATTGATTACGTTAAAAAGATAGTAATTGGTGTCGAGCTCGCTATTTTTACAGCTTGGATAATAGTTTCGTTGGATTTTCGCTATATATGTAAGGGGGCTTCATTTATTAGAATATTTTGTACTTTGACAAGGTATCCAAGAAAATCGTCACTACGTATAAGTGAGTTAGTAGTTGGTATTTTGAACCATTTTAAAATATCTCTTGCATATTTTAGAGAAAATATTATATTGAGTATTTATCATAAAAATTCCTTTTTTAAATTTATTTATAGTATACTACTTTATTGATTTTTTTAAATTTGTTTATTTTAGAATTTATTTTACGTTTTTATTCTAAATATTCCTTTTTTAAATACTACTGTTTTATTTATTTTATATTTTTGTAAATGAAAAAGCAACTAGCTAAAAACTTAATAAGTCGATCCGTTTAAAAATTAAGAGAAATAAATAAAAAAATCTTATGCGATGAGATTTATCAATCAATTATTAAAATCGTAGAGAAGTTTGTAGTTGGAGATGGAATAAAGATTGATGTTTTAAGCATTACTAAAAAAACTATGCAATAAATTTCAAGGAAATTTCTGTAGTATCTCTTTGGGAGTACTTTATTGTACGAAAAAAGTCCCGAATTATCTAGATAATATTATTTAGTATATTGTATCAACTAATCCATTTTAATACACAAAAATTTGTTTCATCAGTTATCGATCTCGTACTTTTTCTACAGATGACTCCCAAACATTTCATAATATTATGCTACTAACTTAGCCGTCGAGACCTGAGCATCGGAAAAGTTTGATCCATCGTCCTTCACGTACGTGATCGAGTTCTTTTCATCTCCGGAGCTCGACACGACTTCTCTCCTATGGATGATATTTCCTTACTCCTCAACAGCAGTTGATCGTCTTGGTTGATACTTTAAATGATACTTCAAATAAGCCACACTGAGAGGTTGAATCGTCATGCACAGTAGAGAAAGGTCGAGTTTGGCCGGCCCTTTGTTTATGTAGGTAATTCGTCCATTATCATTTGCCTAGACTTTCGTCTCCAATTATTTATCGATGCTTATTGATTGTTTATTGATGCAATAAGATTCTTATTAATAAGATTCTCTTTAGCTTCTTATAGTTTTAGTTAAAAATTTAAAAGTAATATTTCAAAAATATCGATTATTAAGTTAATGGCTAAATTGGAAATGCTCAAACCAACACAAACTAAAATTATTATGCATTTTCTTATTATAAAAAAAGTAAATCTTAAATATATTATCCTTCAGACCTTTTTATGGGCTTACATATCTAGTATGAAATTAAATATAATAAGTATGTAAGTACATGTAGTACAAAATTAAGTATTATCAATTTTTATGAAGATATGACATAGCAATTGAATGCAAAAATAATCTATTAATAATGTACAGGAATGACAGTCAAGCTTAAAATTTCTTTTAAAAAATTAAAAGGGTTTTCCTAACTCAAGCATAAAATGAACCTCTTTTTATGCCTAAAAAAAGCGTAGAAAATCGCTTATTTCAAGTATGCTAAAAAAGATGTATTCTTTCTAACTCTAAAAAATTTCTTAAATTTCAACTACTTTTTTATTTTATTTTTTTGTTACATAAAGTCAATCATAATTGAAATTCAGAATTATAAGAGTATTAAATAAATTGTCTCGACTGTACGATTTTGTATAATTTTTCATTAATTAAACATTGAAATACCTACTATTTTCCCTGATAGAAACCAAATTTTAGCAGGTCTTCGTTTCTATATACGTAGAGATAACATTAGTCATCATAGTATAGATACATCATATAGACTTAGTTCACGATGGACCAATCGAGTTATCGTATACATTATCTAATAAGATAATTTCGTTATTGCGACCAATCTGTAATGACAGAGACGGTTACGAGAGGGTCACTTTTGAGCGATCCTGGCGGTTGCCCGGAATGCCATCATTATATAAAGAAAAAAGTCGGGGAAAAATTTAACTACTTGTAAAGTTTGAAAACAATTATCACTTGATATTTACGGAAAGTTGTTATAAAATCATTATTTATTTAATAAATTGTATTTAATATATTTTATATTTTATATAAATATATTTTATATATATTTGAAAATGCTGTAAGAGCATTTAAAAAATTGTTTCAACAAATACATGAAAATAAAGTTGTTATAACATCACATCCGAAATTTTCATGTTACTCATGTGTTACAGTGGGAATCAAAGGGTTAAAATCTAGCTCTTTTAAATAATTTATTTATAAATGATAAATATAAATATAATCATGTAATAATATAAGCATTCAAATCTTACTGCAAACTAGTAAAACGTACGACTATCTCTAAAAGTTTGGGAATAGGATCAGGAGTGAGCATAGGTATTCCTTTTTCCGGTTTACATTATTAATTTTCTATAAATGATAACAGAAATGAATTTATAAGTACGCGAAGTACGGAGCTAGTTGGCACACAATTAAGTAATATTTTTTTGTTATTAATGTCAATAATTATATTTATTAACAATACTACTTCTTGCCCACAGAATATCAATTACTATCAAATACTAGTAATAAATAATTTATTATATCTAATTGAATTTCCAATTCCGCGTGTAGCTCAGTTCTCCGCTAACTCTCGAATATTTTATTCAATCGCTCTATTTTATTTTTTACTGGTATATCTATCTCGTATTCTATCTATGAATTTCCAACATAATTAGATTAGTCCATTTTTTGTGATTGTATCAAATTAAAAGATTCATATTGATACCTATACTCAAGTCTAGAAAAAATAAGTTTAATCTAAATAAAAGCAATTACCTATATTTATTTAGATTTCAGTGGACGCATTCGAAAATTTTGAAATGTAATTGTTAAAAAATTAACTTATTCACTTAACCCTGGTACGATATCTCTAACAAATATCAACTTTCCAATACTGCCATGCAAGTTAAAAAAGCAACTAAGTCAACATATTATTCTACCAATTTTCGTGAAAGAGGATCCTTCAAGCCCCACAAATCTATAGAAATTTAATTTTCTTTTTTTAAATTGACTTGTTCAGTTACCTTGGGAAGCCAAAAATTAAGTAACAACGATCATTGAATTTCAATATTACTTTTTATTTATAATCATGTATGATATTAAATAGGCTTCAAATAAAAATAATCCATAAGTTTCCGAGGTACATCAATGTTGGAATAGTACCTAAAACTCTTAGAAAATTATTGTCGTGTTTAAAAATACATGAGTAGTTAATAAAAGTAATTAATTAATTTTCATTCAGCTTTCATATAAGGCTTTATTTAATGGTCCCACAGTGCATAGAATGACACAAAAATGGTTTTATTAAATTATCTTATTAAAAAGATTGATGTGTGTTTAAATACGTTGGCTTTAATAAATTATAAAAATCTCTCACAAAATTAAGTGACAGCACAGTTTGTACGGATTAATTACTTTATAACTTCCATCCTTTTGATGATCCGAATGGTGAATAATTTTGTACGATTGTAAATGCATACTATCCTGCTAATTCTAAAACTTCTATGTTTGATTTTGATGAATAGGGCTTGTTTAATGCACTGCTTGCGAAAGTTACTTATAGACTTGTTCCTGAATATGCTTGTAAAAGGAAAATTCATTTACTTCTCCGCCTTGACGTCGCGCGTTTTGTTACCCTTAAAATCTCAAGTACTAAATTATTTACGATTAAAATATAAAATAAATGACTTTTCTCGGAATTACATTTTCCAGAATAGAAAAGTACTCTTCTTTTACGAGTCGGGTGAAAAACGAAAAAATGAATAAAAAATATTGCGAGAATAAATAAAAACTGCGCGCTAGTTTTAATGTCTCTAAAATATAAATAAAAAAAGCTTGATTGAAATCTCTTTTTAAAAAGACTATCAATTTTGTTGATTTTATACGAAAATTGTTGAAGTTTCGTATTCCTTCAGAAAATTGTTTATAGAATCGGCGTATCGTTTGATAAATAAAGTGCAATCCTTTTAATTGAACAAATCGAGCATACGATATTTATAAACAAGCTCTACTTGCATTTAACCAAAATACCCTATATTTTCAACTCTCGACCTTATTACTCCGAAAAATGTTCACCTTGCCCAGTAAAATAACACGCGCAGGCGTACTTAATATAAATAATTTTTCTCCCGAGAATATCCTTGAAGCCGCGAAATCGAACCGCGTTACTTAATTACGCCTCATCAAATATTCAGCGACATCGCTCGCCAAAAAATCCGCGTCTCATACTCTGCTCAGGAGCTCCCCCCAAAAAATCATCATCCCCGCTCCGAAAAAGCCCCAAATTACATTCAAAGAGAGAAAAAAGCCCGGAGCGGGCAGCCACGCGCCGCAATCAAAACTGCATCAGGCGGCCTCTCTCCGAAAAAAAAGCATCAGTACCCCCGCAATTCTCCTTCTTAAAAAAAAAAAGAATAACCAAAAAGAAGGAGAAAAAAAGGAAAGTCGG
>JAPYZA010000032.1:0-51462 GCA_030522685.1 Eupelmus azureus | reverse complement strand
TTTTGCTGTCGCACGGCCCTCTGTTTCAAACGATCGGGGCTTACGTTCGCGTTCGTTGTTCGCTCTAACGACGTTCGCCGGCGAGGTTAAAGCAGACAGATTTAACGTTGCGTTGAGGATGAATGCTTCGAGCGCGAAGGATTTATTTAGTGTTGGTGTCATATGAGAATTTTTGTTCAGGAGGTGTGGATGCTGGTTTTAAGCTTGATTGTTATGTGGAATGATTATATTTTTTGATAACGAGTAAATTTATTTAAGTTAAAGATGATTATAATAGTTCATAATTTTATTAGCTATTTAAAAATTTAGAATACACAAAATATATTTAGCAACTCTATACTAGCAAAATATTGATTGCCCCCTTTGATTATAAAAATAATACAGTCAGTTTATCGGATTTAGACGTAAAAAGTTTCTAAATTTAAATAATCGACTCCCACCCAGCCAATCAAATGCAAATATAAACCAACAGATCGCCCACGACTAAGGATTACCAAAGCAAAAAAAAACCAACTTACAATTTTCTTCTTTGTCACTTGTACCCCACGATAACCAAACCACAGAATGCGTCGAACTCGCGTTTCATCCTAGGCTCGTCGAGACGCCCCCTTTTTTTTCTCAGCTTAATCCTCGCTATGAATGGCTTCTCCCGGCGCTCTTTCTCTCACAAGTCTCCTCGATGAATGACCAATTTGCCAGCCCCCACGAGTCTCTTAATTGCAATTTTACAACGGGGAGCGCGTGCGAGCCTCGCACAGCTTGAGAGTAGAGCCAGCGCCGGAGTCGTTTGCGGCTCGTATATACAGAGTCGGCACACATGAGCGATGTCGTTCTGCTGACAAGAAGGAAGCAATTTTCGATTCGTAGCGAGGCACGTGTGAAGGAAGGAAGGATGAGTCATGCCGAACTACCCCTTGAGCATTGAGTTTTATGATTACTGCTGCTTTGACGGGGTAAGAAGAATAATTTGGTTAAAATTATTGAGGGTGGATTTTCAGGGCTTTGAGTTCTAAGTGGATTTTAAAACAGAGGCGCTTGTGCTTAAAAATGCATTAGTGGTCTTTAAAGTCCCGAGTATTAAGCTTCGATTTGGTAATAAAACTTAAACTCTCCTTCTTCTGATTAATTTCTTATTCTTTCTTCACTTCCACTCTAATTTTTACTTTAATAGTTTATAAAACACAACTATTCAACCAAAACCTTCATTACAAATAACGCACATAAAGGATTTACAAACAGGGGGGGGGGGGCGCGATTCTCGTGGAAGAAGGATCGCCAGAAGCGCGCGTAAGGCCGAGCCGTCAAGCGCGAAGATTGAAGGTCCCCACTAAGGCTTCGATGGGCATCCCGCCGAGCGATAATGAATTAACTACACGGCGCACTCTCGCATCCTGCAAATGTCTACCGAGCAACCCTACCCACCCACATCCACATAGACGCACGCGTCGAAGGGGGTGCGGAGCGCGCGTGATTATGCGGTTTCGAGTATATGGATGACGAAAGGAGAGAGAGAGAGCGAGCCGATCGCGCACCAAAGAGCCGCACGCATCCAGGGATCGTTCATCTTCTTCGCGGCTCTAGCCCTTCAACGCCTCATACGCACGAGCGTCGCTTTTTTTTTGCCCCTGCGCCTCGGCTTTTTCATTCGCAATTTGTACACACGCGAAAGATTTTTGCTAATGATCGCGGGGTGTGCGTTTTGGGGCTGGGTGCGGGCTGCGATGCGGGAAGGTTTATTAGAGGGAGAGAGCTGATCTATACAGTTTTGGCAAAGCGTGAGTTATTTAGGGTCATTAGGGCGCACTTAGTGGCCTAATGAAATGAGGGGTGTAGGTGGATGCTGACGATCGCTCGGTGCCTGCTTCTTGCTTAAGTAAATTGAGTTTTTGGTTGTTTGAGGTTTTTGTAAGAGCGGTGTTATGTTACAGATGCGGTTCCATTGCGATTTTTTCAACTGTAACTGTTGAAAAAGTTTGAGTTTTTTGGGTGACTTTGTCAACAATTACTTTTAGCTAAAGAAAATTAATTATGCATATCTTAAAATTTATTATATAAAAAATGTATTATGCTATTCAGAAGTTAAAAATCAGTTGTTTAAAAATAAAACCAAAAATTAAACTGTAATAATCAGACAAACATGACATTAATAGCAATAAACAGTGAATTCATTTTACAAATAGTTAAAAAATCAATTTATCAAAATAGGTCATCTCACCAAAAAAAGAAGAAAACGTCAGAAATAATTATGAACAGATTCTCGTGAAATTTTGCACTGACTATTTCTTGCGCTCCTCTAGCCCGGTAATAAAATTATCATTTATTCGCGTGGGCGGAAGCCCAATGGATGGTGTGCGCGGGAGTCTTGGGTATATACTAGAGAGACCTAGGGGGGCAACTGCTTCAAGTTTGATGCAAATATGCTGACTGATGCATTATTCAGGAAGGAACTATTAGGGTGTGCAGCTTGCAGAGGTGTGTTGCGCGCGCGCTCGCTGCATGTGGCGGGCGGCAGTTTCGCGGCTTGCTTCCCTCGACTTTAACCGATGCAATTTTCGAAAAATAAAATTGCCACTAACGAGGCCATAAATTTTAAGATCGTTGCACGCCCACGCGCTCGCTGCGCCTGGTAAAATCATTCCGCTGTAAAAGTTGGTTTCGGCCGGGCAATTGCCCTTATTTGACTTATAACATAATCTCATTTGACTCTATAGTGGATTTTGTGAATGAGTGTAAAGTACTGCAGAACGAGACTTTCTGTGTTGGTTGAGCTTCGTATAAAATTAGATGAATTGCTTTTTTCTTGATTACAGTATTAACAATAATTTTATGTATTGGTACGAAGACGTAAGTATTTGGTAGATCTAAACACTAAATATTTTCAAAAGAGATATAAATTTCTAAATTAGTTTATAACTTGTGCGTATTAAAAAAATAAGAAATAAATACCAAAATATATATACATATCAAAAGATTAATGATTAAAATACATATGTCAAACGTTATGTCATTTAATTTACCTTGAATCTGGCATTTTAAATGACAATATGCAATCAAAAAACCTAGAACGTGATTATCTCTGCGAAAGCCTTAAAACAAAAGTTTAACTCTTTTTACAACTTGCAGGTGCTGTAATATTTTTAATAATTATAAAATTTAACAAAATTTAATAAAAAACTTTCTTAAGAAATGGGTAGCACTTTCAGAAGTCCACATAACAAAGTATTCTAGTACTACATATACCAAATATGATTTTTAATACATTTTTATAAGTAAAATAAATAAAAATTAACTTTGAAACAAAGGTCTATACATTCGGTTCACTAATTTTATTTAAATTATTGAATGAGTTACATTAAGAATTTGAACCAGCTTGTTAAATAATAAAAATATTATTTTATAATTGAAACTTTTTAGCAATAATCAAAATCATTAAATTTTTAACATTATTTTTGCTGATTATTCTTTATTAAACAAATCAAGTATTAAAAAGGGTAAGCTTTGTATTGACAATAATCCTTGTTTTGCACTGTTAGTAATTACGAAAGTATAATTAGACGTACATAAGATTTTCAAATTTTCAGATAACATTGTTCCAAGAAGTCAAGAATATAAACATGTTTCATATTTGACTTGATAATTACCATTTCTATGCAAAGAGATAGACAAAAGTGTAGTTTCATAAGATTATTGAGTAAGCATTATCTTATCACACAATTGATATTCTAAAAGAATTCTTTTATAATGTTTATTGCGGGAGTATTGTTGTAACCTCCTGACAGACTGGATGACTGTTTTCGAGGAATTAATAAAAGCATTTGAGAACACCTTTGAGTATTTACAAATTTCTTCGTCCGTAGCCCGCTTTGTGCGGGAACAATAATTATACAGACAATAGTTCCGCTATGTGATGGTGATATTTGATTTTGTTTGATTAATTCAAACAACTATTTTTCTAGAAAGATCGTTGTTATAGTCTCACGAATTTTTATATTAGAGTACAATTATTTAAATTGTCTACATTTCTTAAATTGCAAATTAATTTGATTTTTTGTAAAACTATTTTTAGCGATAAAATTTAATATTGCACGGTAAAGTTTTTGTGACTATTATAGCATTAGTTAGCTGTTGTTAATTTAGTCGATGCAGCATTTCAAACTAAATTAGTATCAAATCGAGATCGTTTTTGTAGAAATTTTTGATATACTAGTATATCAACTTATGATGAAAAAGTAATAAGACGACGTACTCCTGTTTTAATTACAAATTGTAGCTAATTATATATCACTAAATGGAGACAGACATGTCAATAGACTTACATAGTAAAATAATTAGTTATTTATGAAAATATATGGCTTTTCGGGAAAATTTTCTTAAATCTTTTTCTCCCCCCCCCCCCCCCTCTCTCTCTTCTCTTTCTCTCTCTCTCTCTCTTCTCGTTCTCTCTCTCTCTTCTCTTTCTCTCTCTTCTCTTTCTCTCTCTCTCTCTTCTCGTTCTCTCTCTCTCTTCTCTTTCTCTCTCTCTCTCTCACTCTCTCTCACTTTCTCACTCTCTCTCACTTTCTCCCCCCCCTCTCTCTCTCTCTCTAGAGGTGTATGGACGTGTCTTGTATCGGCTCCCGAAAGTTCTTGTTTTTCGCGGCTACTTGGCGTGAGGTTTTTTCAATAGTGCAGCGCGAGTAACCGAGCTTTGATCCGGCTATGCGGTGATGCATGCCGCTTGCCGATTCCTGTCGCAGCTTTGGATATATCTGCAATAATCTGCAAGGGACCACTCAGCTCTAGAAATCTTCAACGGCCATCGTCGACGCAGGTCTCATTGTGTCGGCGTGAACTACCTCGCCCATTACCACATCACCGTTCGCTCCTCGTCCGTGTACGCTGCTCGCGTGGACCGTTGCGGCTACTTACAGACATACGTGTATATGTGCGCGGCTGTTTACCGCTCCGGAGTACGAAATAGGCTTTTACTTCTATTGCGCGGCGTGTGAATCACTTCACGCGCCCGCGGCGGTGAGTCTCACTCTCCCTCTGACCGAGGTTATCCAGCTCATTTTTTTTCGGCCTTATTTCCTTGCCTTCTTTCAGTTGCCAGTGGCCAGTAATCTCTATTTCAACTAAGCATACTTTGACACCGCCGTCCCCTCTTACGCTGGCCCGCAGACGACGTGTTACTCAAACTGCTGTCCACTCGGAGATTACGCTGGCTACAACAACTCCGGTTATGAACGAGACACAGATTCGGAATTTGCGAGAACTTAGAGAGGAGATCGAGGCTTCAGCCCCGGAATGGTTCCGTTTGTTCCAGGCTGACGAGCGTGATGCTCGAATACCTATCCTCGACTCGCTCGACACCATTGCAGACAAAATAGTGACAGTTGAAAATAAATTTGATGATTTTTCTCTCATAGTTCGACCTGAGATCGTCATATCCGGAATGCCAAGCTCGGAACCTTGTCTCTTGGCGTCCGCAGTCTAGGTCCTTGGAGCCATAGGTTTTTCGAACCCGGAGTCTCTGATTATCGACCACCGTGAATGGACTCCCGCCCATCGATCTACGCAACGCTCAATCATGATGCCCAGAGGAAAGCAGTCATCGCCCACCTTATCTCCATATCTGTTCGTAACAATATTCTCCAAAAAGCACCCTCACTTAAGAATCACGATGCCCAGTCAATATTCGGTGCAGGTGGCGCGATGTCTGTACGTTAATGTACTCTGGCCTAAACCGGTATACGATCTCCTACGTAAGACCACCGGCACTTGCAAAAAACTGCATTACGCAGCCCCTCCCGTCGTCCGAAATCTCAGCGTCTACGTAAGCCCTTCAGCCACGCATAGTCCCTATCGCCGACGAGTCTGTTCGCCAAAACGTCCATGCTTGACGCTCACCCGCTCACTCGCCACCTGCTACCGCAGCGACAGAATTCACCATCGGACACATCTTTATAAATCGACTCAAGTCCCGTCCATATTTTGCCCTCTTCGAAGAAGTGTCCGATCGTAAAAAATTCGACGTCATCGCTGTAACCGAAACGTTTCTTTCTCCAAATGAGCCAGACGGGCACCTCTCGCTCGAGAATTACGTTTTCCATAAGGTCAACAGGGATGGAATGTGAATGTGAATGTAAGGTGGCGGCATGGGCTTATACGTTAGAAACCATCTGAAGCTCAATATTCTTACATACTCAGATCCAATTTATGATAACACTCCGGAATTTCTCATTTCTGAAATAATAAATGGTTCAACTAAAATATTGTGTGTTGTTGCCTACCGTCGCCCCCCCCCCCCCGTGCATATCCATCGCGTCTCTTTAACGTCCTCACTACCTACCTACCTCACGATGAAAATGTAGTTATAATAGGAGATTTTAACATAAATATGACCACTGTTAACCCTGATTAGGTTTATCTCAAAAACTTGATTGAGGGCTGCTCACTTGTTATGGAGCCCTCCGATCCGATTCATCATCTATTATGGCGCAACCCGCCCTCGCACACTCTCCTAGACCTTTTCATCGTTAAAAACCTAAACAGGTCTATATACATGCCTCTCCGGCTGATCTAATAGCTGCTATAAATAGTTGTAAAGGGTAATGTCAAAGAGCTTAGGTTCTATATGAACGATCTACTCCGATTCGAATACTTTTAGAATTCGTAGTGTGATGATGTGAAATTCTCTCTCGCCTTCCGTAAGACAGCTTTCATTATTATCTAGCTAGTGAACAGTGATATGCCACCTGTTTAAACTCGATTGTATTGACGTACTAAAGTAGGTTTCGTTAATTGTCCTACTGATTTATTCTTTTATATCTTTGCTCGCATCGATAACAAAAGACAGATTCACAGTAAAATCATGTTATTTGAACTTTAATTCATTTTCACAACTAAAGAAGTTAGATGAATAAAATTAGATACTTACACTAAATTAGCCATTATTTTCATACAACTGAGCAATTACAATAAATTTTATCTCTAGATTATAAAAATATCATCAAATGTTTTGTGTGTCGAGTTAATAAAAGAAATAATATATGGGAGAACCGGAAAAAGTTTTGCTATATAAGATACATCTTTTCAAAGCGTAATTTAATTATTCGATATCAGCAAAATGAGTTTCATTTGGATTAAGTTCTTTTTACTTGTTGCGCTTTTACAGTGCATAGTAATAGTTAAATCATATCCCGCTGATAATGACAGTGTAAGTATATGTATTTTTAAAAAAATTATACTCATTATTGTAAATGACTTTGATGGAAACTTCTTAAAATTAATAAGAATAAAGGATATGTGAATCTTCAAAGAACGAAGAACTTTAAAAAGTAAAAAACAATTTCATATTTTTTATATACCCGACGTTATAAGGAATTTTTTTAAGTTCTCCTCTTCAAGGCCATTTAAAATAAATATTGTTCTTAAAATTAACTATATGAACTTTCCAAGTAACGTCGGCTAATAAAAAAAATAATTGTTTTTTATTTATTTTTTTTTAACACCTTGGTTCTTTGAAGATCATCAACATATATTTTATCTTATAATCAACCGTAAAGATAAATTCATATTCAAATCAACTTTTTTGAAATTAACTAATCGAATTTTTAGATTTTAAATATGTTTTTATAATTTGTAAAGAACTCTCAAACATTAACAAATATTTTTCACTTTATATGTGTCTTTTTATTTAAAAAATATTCTACTCTTTTATTTTTGAGTTAAAGAGGTACTCTTTCATTTTTGAGATGAAGAAAAAATAACAGAATTTATAATTTAATGAAATTAAAAATATTTCTTGTCTATAATTTTCCCATAAATTTTATTTAATTTTTATTTGAAAAATCAAGTTTTCAATTTATTATTGTTTTTAATTTTAATTTAAAAAGTAAAACAAAATTTTAATGTAATAAATTTTTGAGCATATTCTATGACTAGCTGATTAAATAATTTCTTTAATCCTCTAATTTTTGTTCTCTTTACAGATAAATATCACTGACCGTATTGAATTGACCCGTTATAAGCGCCAAATAAATTCTTTAGACTCAAGAGCAAAAAGCCTTATAGCTTTGGCTATCGCAACATTGATGTGCAGTAGTCCTTCGCCTTCACAGGGTAAATATGAATTTTGTCACTAATTTTTTTTTTTTAATATATAGAGTAAAATTTAAAACAAAATAAAATATTTAAGAGTTTGTAAAGCTTATTCATCTTTCGTATTATCTTAAACTAATAAACGATTTTTTAAAGCTATACAATAGGCTTCTTTGTTATACTGCTTATTCTAAATTTAATCAATATAAACAAGAAATATTCATTTTACAGAAAAACAAAAAGGTTGCAAAGTCAATGTTAAAAACCTCCCATATAAGCACGCGCTTATAGTAAATCCAGACGATCATACAAAGTTCCTTTATCCAGACGAGAAAGGTAACATTTACTTTGCGGAAAATGGGCCCGTTTTTCTTTCCTGTCCTGACAGCACTTTCACCAGTATACCCAACATACAGTTTGAAACTTTTACTTGCGTTTGCGATGACACATTCGAGTTTGGCAATAAATTATATAAATTCAACGATCTCACTTGTAATAAGTATCCAGAGTCTGCCATAAAACATAAAGGTAAAATCGACAAAGTTCAAGGCGATGTAGAATCCAATTCCATAAGTACGATTCAATACAGTCAGTACGAGATTGGTTATGTTACGGACTCCGATAAATTTCTAAACATCATTACCGTCATCTACCATGATAAATACGCCGTACCATCGTACGCCAAAAGTATAATCTCCAAGAACCTTGAGGGCCGCCAAAATGGTAAAGCCAATCCTTCATGGAAAGAAGATTACTGTTGCAACGGCAAGCACGAAAATATGAACGATCTTTATA
This sequence comes from Eupelmus azureus, assembly GCA_030522685.1. Classification (NCBI taxonomy): domain Eukaryota; kingdom Metazoa; phylum Arthropoda; class Insecta; order Hymenoptera; family Eupelmidae; genus Eupelmus; species Eupelmus azureus. Next base: position 42,585 of record JAPYZA010000032.1, on the reverse strand, counting down.
AGTTAGATACGCAGGACACTACGTTTAAATCCTTATTGTTCAGTCACACACTAGGCCGTGAAGAAGATCGCTATCTGAAAAAAGACACCGACTATGTTTTCAACCGTGGTCACTTGACGCATAAATCTTCCTTGATCTATCTAGCAGAAAGACGCGCTACTTTTGCATATTTAAACGCGGTACCTCAGTGGAAATTGATCAATGACGGTAATTGGGCGCGCACAGAGGAACACATTATCGAAATGAGTAAAACATTCAGGCAAGATCTTACCGTTTATACTGGAGTTTATGACTTTCTGGTACTAAAAGATATTAAAGATGAAAACAAAATGAAGCCTATATATTTGTATGCCACAAAACAAAGAGAGAATCTCATTAGGGAATTTCCAGTGCCCCTATACGTCTACAAGCTTGTCATCGATTTGGAAAGCGAAAAGGGAGTTGTCTTTGTTACGGTCAATAATCCTTACATCGAGGATCCTGCTCAGTACCATATATGTGATAATCCAATGATAAAAAAAGATGGAGTTAAAATGCCTAATTGGAAAATCGATGAAGATACTAAGAAGCCTGACATTAAGATCGGCTACAGTTACATGTGCACAGTGACAGATTTCGTGGCAAAAACTGGTATGATTCCAGAAGATTTGAGTACATCACAATTATATGATCAGAATTCTTTGTTATACATACCTGGGGAGATTCAAGGTCTACCCGAACCGGAACCGTTACCGGCACCGCCGGTTGCGTCAGAACCCTCTACTAGTAAAGGAAATAAGGATTTGAAACAAAAACAAGAGATTTAACATCACAATTAAAATTTTACGAATACTTTTGAAAATAAGCTGTTAACTCATTAATACTACAATCCGATTTACATTTTTATTAAAAATTTTAATAAAATGAAGTTTTTAATTTTTTTACCTTGTACTACTATCAAATTAGTAATATTATTACTACAAATTATTAGAACTTAGTTTTTTCAAAATAGTACGCAAGAGGGAGGAGGTGGAGCCTTCTCGCCCAAAAATAAATAAATTTAAAAATAATTACATAAAAAATCGTTTATATCAATCTAATCACAAAATCATGACTGTCATAATATCTTGCCTATCGTGTTATAATAATACATTTCGGTACTAATGCGAGAAAATAATTTTAGTCTTGAGAGAACGTTTACGCCCAAGCAAAGCGAGGGTAAAAAGGCCACTTACGGATCGTCGTTAATGTATCGAACCGTATTTTTATACGACTTGCGTAAAGCGAGATTTAGCATACGTTTTTTTGTTCATGTGTGCACAAAATCGAGTTTTGCATTGAATGAGAATTTTTGACACGACACTTGAAATCCGACGCAAGTTATAGGTGATGTAGAATCTATGTGTTCGTTATATTTACGGTGTTAGGAGGGATGATTGGAACACTTCCTACAGGAGAAAGTTGGGTTGACTGAAAACTAACACTAGAAGAGAATATTTCATCCTATAGCACATATATACAATTCTTAGAATAGGCCAAACAAGTTATCTCGAAACTCTTTTTATAAGATACGTGCCTAGGGATGTTGCTCGAGGTAATGTCAAAGAGCTAAGGGTTCTGTATAAGCGATCTACTCCGATTCAAAAACTTTTAGAATTTGTAGTGTGATAATGTGGAAGTCTCTCCCGCCCTACATAAAACAACTTCCATCACTATCTAACTAAGTGAACAGTGATAAGTCACCTGTTTGAACTCAATTGTATTGACGTACTAACCTAGGTTTCGTTAATTGCCCTACTGATTTATTCTTTAATAATTTTAAATAACAAAATAACAAAATACACATTCACACTAAAATCACGCGTCAATAACAAAATACACATTCACACTAAAATCACGTTATTCGAACTTTAACACATTTTACAACCAAATAAATATTACAATAAATTTTATGTCTAGACCATAAAAATGTAATCTAATGTTCGTGTGACTAATAAAAGAAATAATATATGCTAAAAGCGAAAAAAGTTTTGCTATATAAGACACGTATTTTCAAAGCATAATTCAATTATTCGATATCAGCAAGATGAGTTACATTTGGATTAAGTTCTTTGCACTTGTTGCTCTTTTACAGTTCATAGAAATAGTTAAATCATACCCTGCTAATAATGACAGTGTAAGTACTAATAAATTTTTCGAAACGTCGGTTAATAAAAAAAAAGAAATTGTATTTTACTTTTTTAACACCTTGGTTCTTTGAAGATGTACATATACCTGATCTTTCATAAAGTTGACCACAAAGATAAATTCACGTTTAAATCAAATTTCTTGAAATTAATTGATCGAATTTTCAGACTTTAAATATATTTTTATAATTTGTGCATGCTTCAAACGCTTAAATTTAATTTAGCACTAAATTATTCAGTTTATATGTGTATTTGCTGGATTTATCTTTAAATAATATTCTTTCTAAAATAATTAAATATATGAAAGAAAAGATACTCTTTTATTTTTTAGATAAAAAAATAATAACAGTATTTATAATTTAATCAAATTAAAAATATTTGTTTTTCATAATTTTTTTTCTATAAATTTTATTTAGTTATTTGAAAAATCAAGTTTTCCATTTAATATTGGTTTTAATTTTAATTTTAAGGGTAAAATAAAATTTCAATATAATAAATTTTCGAGCATATTCTATAAATAACCGATTAAATAATTTCTTCAATTCTTCAATTTTTCTTCTATATACAGATTAGTGTCACTGACAACATTGAATTGACCCGTTATAAGCGCCAAATAAATTCTATAGACTCAAGAGCAAAAAACCTTATAGTTTTGGCTATCGTAACATTGATGTGCAGTAGTCCACCGCCTTCAGAGGGTAAATATAAATTTTCATGTTATTTTCATGTCATTTTAATATTTTTTCTTAAATTTATAGAGTAAAATTTAAAACAGAAAAAAATATCTAAGATTTTGTAAAGCTTATATAACTTTAGTATTCTCTTAAACCAATATACTATTTTTTAAAACTATATAATGGTCTTCTTAGTTGTACTGCTTATTCCAAATTTAATAAAAGTAAACAAGAAATATTCATTTTATTGCAGAAAAACGAAAAGGTTGCAAAGTCAATGTTAAAAACCTACCATCTAAGCAAGCACTCATAGTAGATCCAGACGATCATACAAAGTTCCTTTATCCAGACGAGAACGGTGACATTTACTTTGAGGAAACCGGGTCCGTTTTTCTTTCTTGTCCTGGTAGCACTTTCGACAGTATACCGACAGTACCGTTTGGAACTTTTACTTGCGTTTGCGAAGACACATTCGAGTTTGACGATAAATTATATAAATTCAATAAACTCAGTTGTAGAAACTATCCAGAGTCAGCCATAAAAGGGAAAGGTAAAATCGACCATGTTCAAAGCGATGTAGAATCCAATTCCATAAGTACGGTTCAATACCGTAAGTACGAGATAGGTTTTGTTACGGACTCCAATAAATTTCTAAACATCATTACCGTTTTCTACTATAATAACTACGTCGTACCATGGTACGCCAAAAGTGTAATCTCTAAGAACCATAAAGGTCGCCAAAAAAATAGTAAAAACAGCTATCCTTCTCGATGGAAAAAAACATACTGTTGCAACAACAAGTACGCAATGATTGACTATCTTTATAAGGTAGATACGCAGGACATTACGTTTAAATCCTTACTGTTCAGTCACACACTAGGCCGAGAAGAAGATCGCTATCTCAAAAAAGATACCAAATTATATGTTTTTAACCGTGGTCACTTGACGCCTAAATCTTCCTTGATCTACCTAGCAGAAAGACGCGCTACATTTGCATATCTAAATGCAGCACCTCAGTGGTCTATAATCAACGACGGTAATTGGGCGCGCACAGAAGAATACATTATCGAAATGGCCGAAACATTGAGGCATGATCTTACCGTTTATACTGGAGTTTATAAAGTTCTGGAACTAAAAGATACTGCTGATGGAGACACAATGAAGCCTATATATTTATATGCCACAAAAGAAAGAGAGAATATCATTAGGGATCTCCCAGTACCGCTATACTTCTTCAAGTTCGTCGTCGATTTAGAAAGCGAAAAGGGAGTTGTCTTTGTTACGGTCAATAATCCTTACATCGAAGATCCTGCTCAGTACCATATATGTGATAATCCAATGATAAAAAAAGATGGAGTTAAAATGCCTAATTGGAGAATCGATGAAAAGACTAATAAGCCTGACATTAAATTAGGCTACAGTTACATGTGCACAGTGATAGATTTCGTGACAAAATCTGGCACGATTCCGGAAAACTTGAGTGATTTATATGGTGAGAATTCTTTACTATATATACCAGACGCGATCCATGGTCTACCAATAGCTCCAGAACCTTCTACTAGTAAAGGAAATAAGGATTTGAGACAAAAACAAGATATATGATATCACAGAAGCAATTAAAACTTTATGTACACCTTTCAAAAGAAGCTACTAACGTTAGCATTAGAATCCGATTTATATTTCTATTCAAACTTTTAATAAAATGAAATTGTTAATTTTTTTATCTTCTACTACTACCAAATTTGTAATATTTTTAGTATAACTCATTGGAACTAAGCTTTCTCAGCGAATGTGTTTTTTATGGAAACTATCAATTAAACTGAATTTCTCAAATACAAATTATCACAAATTCTTTATCTAAAACCATCCATGATTCCCTAAAGCAGTTACAAAACATTTTCAGACCATCAGCATCGCATAACGCCAACTTTTCCGGCAATCCAAAGCAACCCAAAACAATTTACCACATTTGCATAAAATAACCAATACGTACACGCAATTACCAACAGTCACTCGAAGCTCTCGACTTACTCGCTCAGGTAGACAGTAGAGAGAACCGGCATCGCGCCGTCTAAAGAGCGCCGAGCGCTGGACTAACTGCCGCGTGCAGCACGACGCGCACTCGCGTCTTAGACAGACCGTCATTTGCATATTCAAAGGCAGTGAATCCTCTCGATGGCGCGCGCGCGCCGACCGAGGGTAGTTTGTTAAGGAGCCAATGCCTAACTGTTCATTACCCCCGTCTCGACGACGTCGCAGGCGTCGGCGGCCCTTTCTTAGTATGCAACAAGAACTTTGAAATCAGACTGCGTAACTAATGCGGACCTCGGAGAGAGGCGCGACGTTGCGCGATTAATGATTATATTCGCGTCTTTTCGGCCTTTCTTGCGCCCAGCGTCTGATGTAAATTCGGCCCCGGGACTGGAGTTGTGATATTAATAATGGCGAGAGAGCTAGGGGGCCGATCGGAGAGAAAAGTTTGTCCCTGATAGGGGTGACGCTGGGTCGACTTGGCGGACGGTGAATTTGCGGAGTTAATCGATTTTGTATTGAGATGGATTTGGTGGTGTAATTTTTTTGATGATAAATAAATTTGCTGGATTTGTAATTTAGGTCATTATATAGGTGCGTTAATTATCGTAAGAGATTTAAAAAAGTTAATGCAAATCCCTGTTTTTCTGTTAATCCTCAAGAACATTATAACGGTTCAATAATATGTTTTAATTAATCAAAAAATAAAATGAATGAGTTCCTGCGGAAGTCGGTTAAAAATTTATTCATAATCTTCTACTTTTAATTTAATGTTAACATTTTCACTTATAAATATGTAATTATTAATTAAATACGAATTACAAGTTAGACAAGTTGTGAAGAAAGTTTTAACTACGTGAGTTAAATCGCAGAAAGGATAAAAAATAATAAATCCGATTTCTTGTATAAAATTTTAAGTTTCGAAGTTATAAAATCTCCTGGCACTGCTCCCCGTGATCGTGAATAAACTTCCAGCAATAAAGATTTTCTGCACTCTTCAACGCTGTCGAAGAATTCTTCATTATGCAAGACGACCTCGGGGGGTTAACGCGAATAATCATCGTCCAAGGAACCGTTTTCAAGCGAAACTTTAGCGGAGTAAACCACTTGGAACGAATACATTAAAACGTCCGCATTACTCCAACTGCACAAACATGGAAATGTCGGCATAAGCGAGACCTCGGTAACAATTTAACTACCTCCGTTGCAATCTATTAGTACATACTAACATAGTCTGAATTAAAACTTATATGAAAACAATTTTATTATGAATAACTACAAATGATGTACTGCTTTGTTTTCAGATATATAATTGAATAATTAAATTATGTATGTTACACATAAAAGCATGTTACTGAAAAATGAAAAAAATATATGTTTTTTATTAGCTCATTTATCTATTAAGTCATAATTCATTACAATAATTATTTGTAATTAACAGAAGATATTTAACTAATCGTTCATATAGTTTTCTGACATTCATAGATCAAAAGTAAATGGCAAACTCAAAAAATGCTCATCAACTCATTCAAGAGTTAAATTAATAGTAAAGCGTTGAGTTAGTAAAGAGAAAATTTATCAATAATGTGCTTATAATATTTTTAATTTAAGTTAAATAATGTGCATACAGAGAAATATCCGTAACTATTTTAGTATGGTTTAGCTGATGTTAATTTAGCTGATACGCATTTCGAACTAAATTAGTATCAAATCCGAGTCATTTTTGTATAACTTTTTATATATTATTGTAATAGATTCATGTTCGCAAAAGTAGTACGTCGTCTTGTTACTTTTTCATCATACATTGATATACCAAAATACCAAAAATTTATGCAAAAATGACTGGGGTTCTAATAAAGTACTCGGATAACTATAATAAAATTTCTTCTCGCAGGTGTTTGACGTTGATCAGGCAAACAAGTTTAATTTTCACAGGCTTCTTTTAACCAAAAGAGAATTGAAAAGTGAATGAAAATTTTGTTTTAAACAGCTCCTTACTTCCCAATACTTCAATACAAAGCAAATACACAAATAAACAGTACAGATACATACAACAATTAATACCGCAATTGAAATAATTTTTCTACTTTAAATACACAACAAAGCACGCTCGACACCTTTACAAATGAACCATCCCCTCAAAAACCCCCCAAGACCCGTCAAAATCACCAACGCACAAACATTTCCCTCGATTCCCCGTCCACCTTAAATTTCTTGCCTCTCTCTCTCTCTTCTTCTCCTCCTTCCTCTCAACCTCTTCGCACAATATGCCTCGCTCTCGGTTACAAATAGCAAGGGACGACGCGCGTGGCAGTACGCAGAGCGAGAGACCGCCCCTGGGCTTTGCCAACGACTACGACGACGAGTGCCTCGCGCTTTGGTGTCACTGCAAACTACCGAGTCATTAATATGAAGCGCTCCCGCGCGACGCTGCGTATATGCGTGTGCAGTATCCCCTTAACGACGTCCCGCAATGCACGGGGGTTATTTAAGGTGTACGCTGGTCTCCCGCTCGCGCAAAACGCAGATTAAAATTCCCGCCCCCTCTCTTAAGCTATTGTGCCGCCGCGAATATATCGCTCGCGTGGCCTGCGCGCTGTCTTTTCACCGCGGCGCGCGTGTTTTAATGGCCCGGTAACGAAGACGTAGACGAAGCTTCGAATCGAGGAGGGGACGAGAGAGTAGAGTGACTGAGATGGATCGGAGCCCGTTTCCGATTTGGCGAGAGCGCGCGACGTATTGCGGAAGTCGCGCGCAGTGCGAGCGCGCTGATGAAGAGCTGGCCCGATAGGACCTGGAAATGACGGCTTTAAATCATTGCGCCGTTTACCGCGCTGCGCCGGGCGAGTTAAAAATCGCACTTTCCGAGTTTGTTAGTAAGAGGGATTAAGTGCGTTTTGGAGTGCTGGGACTTTAAGCTTTGATGGCTGGGTGGGATTTGATTAGCGGTGTAGGACGGAAGTTGGCGCTGTGGAAACTTCGGGGAAGTGGATGGTTCTTTGTAATTAATTATATGCGTTGGCCGAATATAAATATCTCTTAGAATATTTTTTGAATCCATTTTTTTTAATTATTTGTGTCCATGTTGTGACAATATTGTAGCAATATCATAGCAATATTGTGACGATATTGTAGCAATATCATAGCAATATTGTGACGATATTGTAGCAATATCATAGCAATATTGTGACGATATTGTAGCAATATCACAGCAATATTGTGACGATATTGTAGCAATAATGTAGCAATATTATAGCAATATTGTGATAATATTATAACAATGTTTTAGCTATATTGTAACAGTATTATGTTAGTATTGTGACAATATTGTGTTAGTATTGTGACAATATTGTGTCAATTAATATTAATTAGGCCGAAATCAAATTAGAGGACAAAAAAACCTTTATACGTACTTTCACATCGCACATTGAAAACTATAGAGAGATGCTCATTAGATGCTCATTTTTTATCTTTGGTTCCAAATTGAAGTCATCAAAGGCTACGTTACAAGCGAATTTGTGATCAAACGCCCGCGTTAGAGCCTGTGGGTATAGTGTATATTCTCCTGCTTCGTGCTTCCTCTGACTATCGATCAACAGAAGGAAACCTACGCCCACAGATAATTTTGAAAGATCGCTGTAGTATGCGAACTGTATGTAACTGCATCAAATTTATCGACTATGCCGAGATATCTTTTTAAGCGCACTTAAACGCATTGAAGCAGGTTTATAAATTGAAGGTGTATTAAATGTTTGATTTTAAGAAATGCAGTTTTCAATGTAGATTATACAAATAATGTATAATATATAATAATTACACTTTTTAGAAGCATATTTGGTTTTAAATTACTTAATAGATCCTAAATAAAATTAAATGAAAATAACAGAGTTCATAAAACATGTAATGTAAGTTGTCATCCATTATTCAATTATCTATCAAAATTTTCCATTAAAATCGTATAAAATATTAAATAACACCCCTTGATAAAATACTAATATCAATTTTAACTATTTTCCAGGATATTCAACGATCAAATATGAGGAGAGAATAAACGAAAAGTGGGTCTTGAAAATTTATTTATCAGCATATACGAATAATTTTAATGATATGATAATAATTAATTTCATATTTTAATGATAAAATATAAATTTATTTCAACCAACAAATTTATCGATATTTAAATAAACAATCTTAAAGTTCAAAATTTAATATATACATACAAATTTGGAATCACTATAGTAATCACAGAAACCTATGCAAATGAATATACGAAAAATTCTATTAAGACATAAACGTTCTATTTCAACACTATACAAGCTAGATAAAGAATCTCCATTATTCCCAAACCGTTGTTACCCGCTGAATAATAAACTTCTCCAATACTTTTTACAATATAATTTGCGCTCGCGATCTGTCAAGGAGAAAAGCCGCTGCTTTACGTGATGCCGAGGCAAAGTAAAAAAAAAAGAAAGAAAAATAAAATAAAAGAAGCGCGGCAAGCCGCGTGCCCGTCGGAGAGAAAAAGTGCATAATCCTTGGGTTCGCTGGTACACTGATAAATTTTAATTTACGAGAGAGGAGAGCTGCCGTGCCCTGCATCGCTCCAGTTCATCGCTCGCGCCCCGCGAGAGAATGAATTACGCGGCCCGTTGAACTATTCTCTAGTATATGTATAGCGGGCGCCGTGCGAGAGATAAGGATGAGCGCGCGATGTCGATTTCTTTTTGCGGGACCGCCTTGAGAAAAATTGCGTTCCTATTTTTTTTTCTTCGTCATTGTGGTGGTGTTTTATTTACGCGGTGCTTGCGGAGTTTTTGTTTTGTTAGTAAATTTTGTTTGGGATAATTTGTCATAAGTAGCTTACATTTTTTGAATTTTAATATTTAATAAAAATTTGTTTTATAATTTAAGGAAATATACGTCGATGAGAATTTACATTTTAATACAAGAGTATTTTATTTTCCTTACTAGCATATAACGTTTTCAAAACATATTAAAAAAAATTATTGTAAGCACAAACCGTTTTGTCAACGTTTTAAAAAAATCTAAAATCTAATTAGTAAAGTCGATATTTTTGTCCTATTTCTCATGCCACCGAAAGCCCCACTTCCAAAAAAACCCACAAAACGCCAAACCCTTAAAAATTCCAACCGAGCTGACTAACCCGCAAAACCCGGCGTCTAAAACATCCCAATCGGGCCATAAACTTTCTCAACCGCGCGCCGATTCCGCTTCACTATACATCCACGCGCCCAGCATTTCTTTCGTCACCTCGCGGCACCATAAAATCCAAAATAGGTATATGTAGTCGCTCGCTTGCGCGTGGCGCCGTCGCCTTCTCCGAAAGCTCCCTGCATCCTCCCCCTTTTCGCTCGTTTATTAATAGAAGCACATGTTGTGTTCTCCGCGGGGCATTTGTAAATTCAAACATTTGTTCGCACGTGTTACCTAAGCGCAGAGCTGAGCGCGGTGGCTCCTTTTGAATATGTTGATTTATGGGCCGAGCTTTTTGGAACTCGCGTTAAACATTCGCATAGCGAGCTTCTCGAGTCGCGCGAGTTGCAAGCGTAATAATGCGAAGGGTATGCGCTTTAAAAATGTCTGGCCGAGGCGCGTCGTTAAAGTTGCATTTCGAGTAATTTAAGGGGCCTTGTTGTTTTTTTTAAGGGGGGGTAGATGGATTTGTTCTTGATTTAAGGGGGAGTTGGTTAAGTTGTTTTTTGGTGGTTCGTGGATTTGAAGGGAAAGTGTAATTTTTTTGTTTTTTGTAATATTTCGTGGAATTTTAGTTTTTACAATGCAGGATATTTTGACATTTTTTGAAAGGTGTAAAACTCATGGTTGTCCAGAACAGATAATGCTCTCAAAAAATAAAAACATTCATAGTAAAAAATGTTTTTGAAATATAATCCGAGCTGTATAATATTAATTATATTAAATAAAGCAATAGTTTTATTTAGTTTAATTCCCTAGAAAATAATTTCTCTAAAATAAATTGCATCTCTCTCAAATAAAAATCGATTAGACGAATTTAAAAATAAAATTTAATTTTTTTATTTTGTCGGTCCAACTAAAAGTTCTCTAATTTTAGTTCTTTAAACTTGTCTCTTGAGCAAAGCCATTGAGTCATTTAAAATTTTGAAAATTATTGTTCCGACTGTTGTGTAGAAAGCGCGCTCAGGCACAACCATTTTTTAAATACCAAAAATTTTCAATTCACAATAAATAACATATATTTAGCACTCTCTTACAGATTTGGACGTCCACTCAATATACCTCAAAACTGATAAAAAGGCGAAACGAATAAAGACAGCAAACACGCAATTACACATCCCGCGCATCGAGAACCAAACCAATTCCATCTTCCATAACAGCGCCGCTTATCTTAGCCCCTTAATACCACATCCCCCCAAACATCACACTTTTACTGTCACCGATGCACACGAAAAGTAGTCCAAAAAGACACCGCTCAGCCGATAACCATCATCCTCTTACCAGGTAGCCCGCCGCGCCACCTGGCCGCTCAAACTCTTCCCCCTTACGCACGCTTAACGAGAAACTTATTACCTTTTTATGCTCGTCTACCTCCTTCTTGCTCGGTCGGTTCCGTTTCTCGCGCGAGAAAAAAGTATTCCTCTCCTCGTCTTTTTTTTTTCGCTCAGTAGCGCTCGAGTGTTTGTCAGTGTCGGCATTATCCGCTGTTAATCTGATCATCTTGAGCTCGTGCCCGCGCGCGCGACACGGGGCCGACAATCGCGTTATGAGAGCCGGCTACGAGAGCGATGTGAAAAAATAAAAGGGCAACGGGAGAGCCGCGCCGCACGTTCGTAAACGTGACGTGATGCGAGGATACGCCGAAATAAGACATTTCTAATTTCGTAATTTGTAACGCTCTGTGTATGTCTGAGAGGTGGTTTTGTTCTTTTTTTTATTTTGGGATTTGTGGATGTAAAGGTGATTTGGAGAATTTTTTGAGAGGATTGTATTATTTGCAGTAATAACTTAGAAATCCATTAGTGAATAAAATATTAGGACGATTATAGTAACGATTTTAATTCCTAAATTTAAATTGGATGGTTAATAATGATTGTGACGCGTTTGTAGACATTTTAAAGGTTTGGTACGTGGCTGAAAATTTCTAATTATCTTATTTGGATAACATCTCTCATTAAGTACATCAATGGAAATTATCGAGCTACCAACCTACTTCAAAATGTATAGATATTTTGAATGCATAGTTAATTCTTACAATCGATAAAATCTAAAAATACTGTAATTAGGCGTTATTCTACAAGTGGATACAATTAAGTACATTCGACTATTAATGAAATATGTGTATAAATATGTTCATGTTTAATTTATATTTGTTTTATCAGTTTAAAAATTATGTTTAATGTGAAAATAACTTAAAAGCAATCAGTGTATAAATCGTAATAAATAATGTCTATAAGTTTTATAAAATGTATTATTGTACACTCGAGGGCATTCATAAGTAGCGGAATGTTTTTGAATTATAAATAGCTACCAATTATGAGTGTATTTTATATTCGCATCACAAATCACCATTAAATAATATATTTATTAGTTAGAATTTAATTTAACCTCTTATACATTTAAAACATTCCACGAGTTATCAATATCCTCGAGTGTATAAAGTTTACATAATTTAATATTATTCGGCTTATGAAAAAAAAAGAAAAATAATATTTATTTTTAAACGATTTATTAATTATATGAGAAATAATCGAAAGTATTCATTTCATTGATTTATAAATAAGTTAATACTTTTTTGTCGTTATAAAGTGACTTCATTGTTGACATATTCTTTTATGATGACTTTACAAAAAATACATGTTCTCGACGTTTCATAATCCTAAGCCCATATTATTTCTAAAATTTCTCATAATAGAATATATGAATATCTTAATCCAATCCAACAATCCAAAATTCTGTAAATCGCACAATACACTTAATCCCGCAAGCTTACACTCAATATTTGTCATCACAAACAATTCACGCAAAAGTCTTACTTTCAAAACATTAAAAAAACTCATTAAAATATTCATCCTACAAACCCACACCCTCGACCCGACCCAAGAAAAGCCGCTTAAATTCCATTATTCGCAATAAACCTCGCCAACTTCGACGAATAAAAAAAAAGACTCAAGAGGCAAAAGAGCGAGCGCGAAGAGCCCGAGCGTAAAAGTCAGTCGCAGCCGCTCTTGAACTTGCGCACGGCGCGATAAGTTAATAAAGCCGCGCGTCTCGCGATATGATCCGGAAAATTTAGGTCTCGGACGTGAAAGAAATTGAGAGTATCCACCTCCACGCTCCTCTCCGGCTTGGCCTGAAAAATGATTATACGCGAGCATTAATTGCCGAAAGTTTTCCCACCGCCAGTAATGCACTTAGCCGGAATGAGAAATATACGTGCGGGGGTGGATGGGGGAGGGGGTAAGGTACGTATATACGGGATTCTTGAGACATCGCAGCCGCCGAGCGGATGTGCAGATTGCCCTCGTTATCCTTCCGCGTCGTGAAGTTTTATACCAGCCGGTTCTCGCGTATTAAAGCTGTTATAGCGGAAGGCAGTAGCTTTCAGGCCCCGCGAGGCGCGATTCGATGACTGGCTTTTGGAAAGTTCCCTAGCGTGTGGAGTTCGGATACTTGCCGGATGATAAATTCCGACGATAATTTAACTTTAGAGCTTGGCCTGTGTCGGCCGTAATTGGCTTTCGAGTTCGGACTCGTGTATTAAACAGTTTTTGCGGGCCGGAGAAATGTAGTGCAGTTACACGTTGCAGATTGGGAATTAACAGATGAACTTTGAGACTATTGGTTTCTTGTGTTTGTTATTCATTGGTTTCGTGCGAATGTTTTAAAAATAACGATTAATAATTATTTTAAGTTTTTGTAGATTTTAATAATATAAATATTATCCAGTAAGGTATAATTTTTATTACAATTTCAATAAGTCTCTGAATACAACGGTTCTTTCTTAAGAAATTTTATATTGTAATAAGCTATGTAGATTATACGAAGCACGTATAAAGTGAATGCGATCGCTAAGAATATGCACCGAAGTTTCCACAATTTGAATAAACCTGACCTTCCTCAAGAAATGTATTTGTTTATTGCAGCATACTAATTGATTTGGTCATGGATTCAAGGAAATGTCGTTTTATTTAACTGCTTTTTGCTTTTATTTAAAGAATGAGTAAATACAAAGTTGTACCTACAAAAAAATGTTCGTTTCTTTATATCGTTTTAAATAAAGGGCTACTTACATTTATAACAAAGAAATTTTTTTTTATTTTACAAAAAATGATCACCTGATTAAAAAATTAAATTAAATTTCTTGTTGGGAATATCAATGTTAAAACATTCATGTGAAGAAGCTAAACGTAACATTTTTAATATTTCGATTGTTTAATTAAAGAATATTTATTCATTTATTTTAGATTTCGTTTACTAAAAATTTTTAACAGGTAAATATGAGTGAATTTTATGTTAAAAAACAGATCTATAATTTGGTCAAAACAAACTGCATCCTTAATAAAATCTTGTACAAAATACAACAACCTCCAAAATAACCGCACAAACTAAAAAAACAATAAAAAAATCAAGAAAGTAAAACATTTTAATTGACAATGGCGTCGCGCCCACAGCTGTGACTAAAAAATCGGCTTCTTCGGATTCGCGATTTCACGCGTGTCCTTTAAAAAGTAACGCGCCAGCGTCCGGCCTGACAAGCTCGCATTCGCAGCATCCTTTGGTTTTTCAAATTTTTTTCCACTCCCGGCGTGGTAGCCTGCCCCGCAATTGGTTCTGGCAGCGCACGGCCTGAAAAGCAGAGGTTCGTTTTCGCGGAGAGAGATGCGACTCGAATTCCAGGGACGATCCGCGCGGAGCGTCGCTTGAAATCTCGTCCCATAAATTTTAATTATATCATATAATGCAGGCTCGGGGGCGAAAGCGAGGACGCAGTTTACATTACTACTGCGGGTGTATGCGGCTCTTTCGGTCTTCCTTTTTTATCGTCAATGTGAAGGGAGCTGTATTGAGATGGGACTGGAATATTTTGAGAATCGAAACAATGATTTGATTTTGGGAAAATTTAGAGTTTTAATCGATCTGCCGTTTTAGAAATAGTGACAATTAGTGAACAGATCGTATACAGTTTAAGATAGTTCACTGAAAAAGACCTATAATATAATAATTTATATATTATATAGAATAAGAAGATATTATCAACATTAGAAAAAACTTTGATAAAACTTCCAAAATTATTTTATTTTTCATTTTCAAAACCTATGAACGTAAATCCCGATTACAAAATAGGATAAACATAAACGATAAACAATTAGATGTATTTACTCAGGATATTATAATTTTCTAATTTAGACATATAAGTTATATTGAAATTATCTAAAAAGAAAATAAAATCTTTAATAAAATTAAATTCAGATGAAAAATAAAAAAATTTTGAATACTTTGACGATGTGGATATCAATTATTTTTGCCTATATAGAAGAATTTCATTTCTATTGAAAGTTTAAAAGCATAGTTATATAATTTTATGATTGACGATGTAATGTGAAAGTAACTAGATTAAACTTAATATAGCTTGACCATTACAGTAATGAATGTAAGAAACATTATTACGTAGAATAAACTACGTAAGTGCAGACTATTTTAATAATATAATCTACTCTTACCCTAAGCAATAAGTATTAAAGTAAAAAATAATCATAAAACATTTAATCATTTTTAGTATAAGCTGACGTAAATTTTTCTATTGTTGCGCCCGAAGGTGAAATTATTCTATAGATAGTAGCCAACACTCTGTTGTAAATTTATACTTTTAGGTTAAAACAAGCTATTTTAAATACAATCTCTTTTATACTAATTCTTCTTAAAGATTTCTAATTTATGCAAAGAAGCTAGTTCATAGTGAATAAGCAAGTGTTTTAAATATTACATCCGGTAGGTAAACAAGAACTAAAATTGAAGGCTTCCTTTTGTGATGACACGAGCTATTTTTTAAACGAGAAAATTGATTGTTATTTCTTTGAAAAAGATTCAGTCATAAAAATAATATTATGAAAGCTCTAAGACTTTATGATTTATAACTTAATTTAAATGTGACAGTATATTTACACAATTTCTTAATCTTTAAAATGTAAAAGCTTAAATAGACTTAAATTAATAAGCTTACATTAAGCGTAATAGAGCGATTTAACGAATTAGAGGTCCATTTGCTGGCTTTTTCCTTGGCCGATAAAACTAATTACAAATTACGAATTTAAATAGCTTAGTAATAAAAATTAATAAACTTGTTACACTTGTACATATTTTCATCACGTTAACATTATAATAAATAATATTTAGAAATTGCTCATTAACAAATCGTTTTTTATGTTACCTTTTCAGATTATTTAAAATAAAAATGCAATGCACATAAGAATACAAGCAACAGTTAATATTGAATCTTACACTTTCAAGTGAAAATTCTCCACTCCACAGTAAATAACTCAAAAATCGAAGAAAATTTTGGAAGCATTTAATTTGCATCTCAAAAAATAGATATTAAAAATTTTAGATTGGTTTACGTACTAGATTTTGAGATAAACTCATTCAAAATTCATAGTCGACACACAAAGTAAAAAAATGAACTATGGAGTTTACGATATTTTATTAAACAAATCACAAAAACAAAGAAATGTAACTGCTTCATTTTACATATCAGAAATAATGTTATTCTTATTTCAGTACTAATGATATCTAAGGTCTCAGCACATCTACGAGAAGATAAGGTGAAGTTGCCCAAGAATAAAAATGCACACTTTAAATATTTTCTATATTCAGGATATCTCAAAAGTTCCCGAAGGGCGATTCTTTGAAAACTATATAAGTCTATAATTGTATCGAGATCTTGGAAGTACCCTTTTACTGTTGATCCTAATTACTATCCTAATTTTTCTGTTGCTTTGTAATTTGATAATAATTTGAATATATATAATAATTTGACATAATTTTTACGCTTATAAACAATGTTTACTAAGTTAAAAAACAAAAATAAGTTAAATGCTCACTTAATAATATAGATTCTAAGATGATTTTGAGATAAAATCGCACATTTACGTGGTTTCATAATATAAAAAAAGCTCATTTTACTACAAATTAGCGTATACAGCTAACTGAATAATGTTATATAAATTTATAATACTATTAGTTTCAAATACTTTTATCTTGTTTAATTAAATTAAAAAAAAAAAAAAAAATGAAAACTACAAGTTAGCAACTTCGGTCCGTTCTTTTTTATGTTTTACGTTTTCTTTATTAAATATCAACTTCCGTAAGTCTGTAAATTTTAAACTAAAGTTTTGAAAAATGGATTTCTTTAGTTTCTATGCGAAACCAGAGATATGTACTAGTAAAATTCAAGCATGGTTTAACGTAAGACTCATTAAGATTATGATGAATACTTAAACTTTAATACATACTTTTCACTTCATACGTACGTTTTTCTTCAAATAATCTTTCTTAGAAAACGTATATATTCTAAGAAAACATAGATTGAAATACAATTTAATTTTAAAGACTAGGAAAAATTATTATAAAAGGTTAATGTTATTATTTCCAACGTTTATTTAGTAGTTTTCATTTGAAAAATCAATTTTTAAATAAGTTATTCTTAATTTCGGTTTAAAACTAAATTATATAAATAAAAAGCAACCAAAAAGCTTTTTTAAAAGATTTTTCTTTTTAAGAAAGAAAAATAATAAATGAAGAAATTCAAGTTAATCGACTTCAAAACTTGTCTTACTAATCTACTTACAAAGATGTACAATCTTACAATCAGAGGTCACCGGAAGTCTTACTACACAATCAAACTACGCTCCAGAATCATATTTTCAGCACGTAACCCTCCCGCGAGCCGACGCTCAAAAAGAAAGCTCCAGAAAAAGCAGCAGCAGCGCTACAACACCGGCCAGCCGTGTAACGAAAAATCACGTGTAAAGTCTCCTATCTTGGCGTACAACAAATGATGGTATTATACGGAATTATTCAACTATTCTGGCCGACTTTAATAAACAGCGGTTACGAAGCCTGCATATTGATGAAAACTTGCGCGCGGGGCCCGCACGGCGCGCGCATAGCTGTATCCACACGCGGCGGAATGGGAAACGAGGCGACGCCCGCGCGCCGTTGCCACGCTAATTAAAATGCCACGGCGCGACGAAACGATCAATTTATAACAAAAACCGAGAGCCGTTCTTTCGCTCTCGCAGAATCCAGAGCAATAAGGACGCGCCTGAATCGGCCGTATATACTTTAATAAAAGGACGAAAGCTCTCTCTTTCTCTTTCTCTCTGCAGCTATGTTCGTACACAGCTATATAGTGCAACGTGGCGCCTATTCTCTCTGCGCGGGAGTATTTGAAATTCTCAAATACGCGCGACACGCGGCCGCGCGGATGAATATTCAGCGGATGCAAAGCGGCCCGCGCATTGATTTGCGCCCGCCGGGACACAAAAGAGAGCGCGCGCTTTTGGGTCAAACTGTCTCGAGCGCGAAGAGGTTATGTGCGCGCGCAGCTGCAACGCGCGAAAATTTGAATGAGCGCATTTTTTGGCGAGCTTGCGACCGTGAGGAGGCGTAATTATGCCAGAATATTTGTATAAACGCTTTGATATTTCTAGGAGGAGATGTAATTTGGATTTTGTGCGGAATATGGTTACGAAGAGGATGGATGGCCGACGGAGTGGGGTAATAATTTACGAGCTTGAAGGCATTTAAATCGCGGCGCAGGAGAAAGAATTTGCATGAGAAGAGTTTCTGGAACTGGCTGAAAGCTCCCTTGCGGCGATGGGCCGTGTGTAATTTATTAGACGCGATGCTTTGAGGTGCGCTTATGCACCGGCTGCCCGCAGCTGAGCTTACGTGTTTCTATATCAAGGGATTTGCGCTAATGCACTTTATAAGAGGCTTATGTCAATTCATTATTTTTCTCCTTTCGTTATTAAAGTGATTTCTATTTGTAATGATACTTCGCTATAATAATCTGTGCTTTACAAAAATATGTTTGCGTAATGTGTTGCTCTAATACTTTATGAATATGTTACGCTTTCTCTTTGTGTACATGCAAATTGTGTATATTATGGATTTGTAAAGAGGGATTTAATGAAATAGAGATCCATTTGCTGGCTTTTTCCTTGGTCGACTTTTACAAAATCATTTATAAATTACGTATTTAAATACTTTAGTAATAAAAATTAATAAACTTGTTACACTTGTACATATTTCCATATCACTAGTTTTCACAAAGCGATAAAAGCGTACAAAACGGAAAAAATTCCGCTCAGTATCGTATCTCTGCAGTTTCTTGGCAAAACTGCTCCAATTCAACGACTAGAACAGCGGGGAAAGAAGCGAGCCCGGCGAACTCGCGGAGGCACATATTTTTACGGCGTATCAGAGAGCAACGGCACGTGATCCCGAGATCGGCGCTACGGAAGAGTTTATCGAGCGCGAAAGTTCGGTATACACATAGAGCCGCGAATGCTCCTCGAGAAGAGAGGAAGCTTTTTAAATCAAACAGTATACGAAAGCATTGATCAACGTTAGCTCGCGGCCGGCACGGTAAACTTTCTCCATAAATATCGCTTATCTCGGGCGGAACTTCCTTTTGTGCGCTCGTATTCGCGAGCGTGCCGATTTCGGAGCCAAGAATATGTAATTCGATCATTGTACAGCTGCGGCTCGAGATGTTTCGGCATACTGTTGTTGTTGTGGCACGCTGACATGATTGAATTTTCAATTCGGATCCGTTGGGTGCGCTTTATTTTGGTGGATTACGGTATTATAGGTACGGCAGGGAATAATAGAGTTTTAACAAAGGTTTATTGAGTTGATGGATATTAGAAATGAAATTATTTAAATATAAATATGTAAATGGGGTTTTTATTAAGTTAATTTTCGAGAGATAACTTTTTGCATTGTTAAACTGATAGTGTATTTCTGTGATTGTCTTTTTATAACATCAAATTTTACACATATTCAAGGAAATTAATTTTATACTACAACTAAAGTTTAATCCGAAAACAAATTCAGTCATTTGTAGCCAATCGAAGAAACTGCTTTTGCTATTTTTAACATTTCTTGAGGACATTTCGATCGAATATTTCTTCTACTGCCTATTCCAATAGTTTAACAAAACATATATTTTAACTTTTATTTAACACTTATAAAAAAAATATTTAAAAAAATATATTTTTACTATTCATTTTAATAAAAATAGCTCAGTGATATCTGTTTATTTATATCAATTACGGAAGTATATCTCAATGAAAAAAAATTTTAATACTGAATGAATGTTTTGTAATAATTTAGGCTATATTATGAACCTTAAAAAAAATAATAATAATTTAAGTAATTTTCTAAAGACATAAGATTTAAGTGTGATATAGATGAAAATATACTAGTGCCTTATTCAAGTGCGCCATTTCAGTCGTTTCAGTTTGATACGTTTTGACGATATGAGATCAAATCAAGAATTTTTAAAAATTACTTAAAAATATTTATAAAGTGATTCTAATTAAACATCAAATAATGTATCTAGCTTAAAATTTATATAAGACAGTCTTTCTTCTACAAACAATTTGATGTCAATTGGAACTTCTTCTTTATCAGTTAATAGCCAGCGGCAAAAGTTTCTTTCTGAAACTAGCTCCGTTATCGATTCAGGAGCATCGTTAGGAACGGTAAAATCAACTAACCGCGTAATTCGTGAAGCTGAAAATTAATTATAAATATAGTCAAATCCTATTTTTTTTTAAATGATAGAAATACTTGCAATAATTTTTTTACGTACCATTTTGTTGAAATGGTTTACCACGTCGAGCAACGTTTCTTTTTATTACTGAAATTCGTCTTATTATTGTAATTGGTTTCTCACTCTCATTCGATGATTTAAAATTAATTAGTTTTTCTATGATACGAGCGGCTGAAAAATGCAAAATTTTTTATTTTATTACATACAAAAATAAATTTAAAGTTAATGATAATCCATTAATAATAATTAAGAGATTCGGATTATCGACTCTCCTCGGGAATATAACTATTTATATATATCGCGAATATAAATATAAGTTATTTAATTATCCGGGATGCCGTATGCTACGATTTTTGAACTTTTGCCAAAATAAAGCGTGTTAATAAATAAAAAGATTACCAGTTCTAATTCTTAGTTCATCTAATATTTGCAGCAATCATTTGCTCAAATTGACCATTAAATTCGCTTTTGGATAATACCTTGAATATACCGTGTTATCCAAACCCTTTTCCGTGTAAATATATACATATCAAAATAATAAATAAAAATTTTGAAGGGGGCAAATGATTGGTGAAGTTTTAACAATCAAGCATATAATCTTTATCGATGAAGTCAATATTATTGTTTTTATTTATCATATGTACATACCACCAACACGAAAAAGTCTTCCTTTTTTAGGAAAATTATAATTCTTTATTTGTGTCTTTGAGGTTTCCACTAAAGTAGCTTTAAATTTAACGGTTTTATCGATTCCGATTGAATTGAGTAATACATCCTTGTCTAAAAAAAAGTATGTAAAGTTGTATTTATTTACTCTTTTCTAGATTATTCATTTTCTATCTATTATCCACATTATTATGCCAAAATTTGATATGTATAAAGATTAATTTTATGTTGAAATTTAGATAATAATGAAAATTAAAATTTTTTATTAGTAAGCTGTTAAATAATTTTTACCTTTTTGCAATTTATATGCTCGTCCATTTGAGTTCATTTGACTATTTGATGATTGTTCTGAACAATTTGCAATTGTTAATTTGATATCCTCGGACATTTTTATATTCAATATTTTAATTATTTGATCTATTTTAAAAATAATATTTAAATTATTCATTTTTGTGTTACATTTAAATACAGTACACTAAGGAAATATTTAAATAAAACTTATTCTACCAATAATAAATTAAAATAAATTGTTCTGATATTTATAAAGTTGTTATTTTAACTTATTTGAAAACAGCCAGTTTTGTTAAATTATTTCATAAATTATTAACAAAAATCTGTTACCGCCATAAAAGAGTATACTTATATATGTGCATTTCTAATAAATCACGGTAAAGGGCATATGAGCGTGTAAATAAGTTTTCAGTTTATGGATATATAGTTGGAAAAATATTTTACAGTCCTCTAACCTCAAAATCGCAACTTTGATGCGGTTTTTCAGCCCTGCGGCTGTAAAATATTGTACGAAAAATGTTACACGAGCTAAATAATCACCTTCCGCCCCAGGTACGTAATATACTATTGTAACATATTTTTCCAATATTAAACTTTTACTTTTTACTCTCATCACGCCGATCTCATGTACGTAACATAACCTTCTAAAGGCAACAACTAATATGTATATCCTTCCATTTTTTTATATATTTTAAATGATTGATTAAATAAATTATTTTAAATCATTAAAAAACCCGTGTTACCTTTTGTCAGCTTTCACCATAATCATTCTTCATTATAAAATCTTCTTGCAATGAATATCGTGTGTGTGTGATGCACTCAAAAAGATTAAATCTTATCTACTTAACTTTACAGTTCTGAACTCATCGAACGATAAAGAGCATATTATAACGTACATTTTGAGAATTCACTATTATTACAGAAACAATTGTTTGTTTATTACAGAAAGAAAACAGAAAATGATTTCCTAGTATCGACTACAACGAAAACCGTCTGTTACTGTTTGACAATCGACCTGAACTGCTGTTTACATTTGAGATTCTAAGGATGGCAATAGTCAATTGAAAGCGCGCGAATGTTCGAAATTCGTATTGTTTCGGAACGCCTTAATCAATGTTTTAAATAAATCATATAAATAAATATTGGCTTATATAATTGAAAATATAAAATTGATTCATAAATAATTTTGAAAATATTTTTTATTGAAAATAATGAAATTAACTATTTTACGGTTAACATCTTCGAGATACTGACATTACATAATTTTAGCTTTTTTTATCTAATTTATCATTTATACCAATATCTATATTTTTAAATAATATGCATTAAGCTCTCAATAGTTAGAATTTAAATTATAGAACAACCGTCTAACTGATCTTTTGTTCATATCAATCTGAAACACGCATTAACAAGCTTAATTCCTTCGATCATACCGACAATAGCGGAAACCACGAGCGACTGATAAATTTATCGCTAATTGCAAAAGACGCGGATAGCACGCGCAATATAGTGAAATAATCCTGAATTTAACGCTGGTATCTCTCCCGCCCGGCCGGGATGCCGACCGTTAATTTCGTCTAGCAGAAGGTCAAAAGGGCAAACTGCCAAGCGAGAAAAGTTCGTCGATCAAATTCGAATCCATAATCCGCGCGGCGCGATATAGACGCTAGTTGTTTGCAGGTCGCGGTTCGCGTAATCAGATTAATCCGCTTATCCGCTGATTGATTGGGCACTAGCCGGTGACGTCACGGCGATCCATCACCTAACGACCAATCGGGACGCGCTAATAAACATGGATAATGAAATGCAGGCGGGATTAGCGGGCGCGATGTGTATACGCGGCGAAAAGTCGAGAGTCGAGATTTTCGCAGCTCGTAAAACTAGGAAATATGCGCGGCTATAAAGCGCGACTCGAATTTCGCAGGCGCGATCGTCGTGCGGCGAGTGTCCGGGCTCGTAAAATTTTGATGAAGCACTTACGCCGGTGATACAACGCGGGCGCAGCCGGCTGTTGATGCTGGGCGGCCTCTTCTTTTTAAAAGAATAGCGGAACATAGCATCGTGGGTAATCGACAATTTTTTTTTATACGTCGCTCGGTGTTGTAAAAACGACGGGTGTATCTGACAGGGGTATAAAAGTAAGCTTTGGTAGTTGGGTGTGTTTCGGTTGAATCTTGGTTACAGTTAATAGATCGGTATTTTTTTTATTTTATTCTAAGGATTCTTGATGCTTACAAAACAGAGCTTAATTATTTTTTTCTTTTTTAATAATTCAAATAGTTTTTCGAATAATTCAATGAGCTTTTACTTGATAATTAACAGCAATAAGCGCACATATTTCACATATATTTATTGCAGGAATAAAATCATAAAAATGTGGTACTGTTTATGTAAATGTAAATTTCATAAGCATTGGTTAAATGTATTTTTAATTCAGTAACTATTTTTTATGGACTATCGTACAAATTCCTTCATGAATTGTTCATAAATAAAAAATGTTTAATAAATGAACCTCCAAATACTAGATAAATTATAACTAATTTGTATAAGCTTATTTAAATAAACATAATATATAAACATCATTTTAATTGAAAAATATTCGACTGTTCAGTTGCTAAATAACATACTTAGTAAATAAGTTCTAATTTATCTTTATATGTTATTTTATGAATATAAAATTAATATTGTTTACCTATGACCATGCTATGAAAGTCTAATGTATTAGTGTGTAAATAAAACCGAAAAAAAATTTTCTCTACAAGATAAATATCTGTTAATCATCAAAGTGGTGAGTCACTATTACCACGCTTATAATTTAACGTTTCAGGTAAACTGTAAATGTATAGATAACACCAACAACAGCACATCGCTGATGCTGCATAGTAATGATCCTTGTCAAGCAGTGCTTCGTTAAATGCAACATCGTAAATTAGTGCTCATCCAGGTACCGATAAATCACGTCATCAAAAGTTTGCGGTTTTACGCGAGTTTCTGGACTAGTTGCATCAGAATCTCAGAAGTGCAATTATGATGATAATCGTGTATAATTTATAATTACTTTGAAATCATTGACTCAATCTTATTAAACGCAGTGGGAATTTATATGACACTTCTGTAAAGGATATTTGAATAAGGATAAAATAAAATGTATATTTACATAAAATATAGTATTTATTGAATACTTAATTTTTGAATTATTATAATTCAGAAAATGTTTATGTATACATATATTTTGTGAAAATTTTTTGATTGAAATTTTAATGTTTATGTTACCACCAGTGTATAAATAACGCTTCTATTTCAATTATATTCATTATACATTATTGTATAGTTTAAAAATAGTATACATTTTTATTGTGTGCCTCAGCTGGACTTTATCTTACAGCATTATCTATAAAATTAACGCAAAATAGTATTAAACCTTAAAACAAAATAAGTCTTAAGCTCAATTGTAGCAGTTTAATTATTAATAATTACATGCATATATAATTCCACGTACGCATATCGTTTATCACAGAAACTCTACGAGTTCCAATACATCATAAAATTTGCTGAAACACTTAATAATAAAAACTCCACATTCACAGAATCGAAGCAACTCCTCGTGTGTTTACAAACATTCCTCACATTTACCTCGATATAAAACGGCCGCATCAAACCGTCAGTCAAAAAACACGCTTCGCGTCGCAGCATTGACATTGAAATTATACTGATTCACCGGCTAAACATTTTGACAGATGCTTCGCGCACACGCAAACCGCTTCCTCGCTCGCTATATATATGTATATAAGCATGCACATGCGCACGTGACTCGCGTGTCTACCATGAACGAACGGTCCATACTGGAAATTCTTGTATATGCTCCTTTTTTGCGACTCGAAGATGAGCCTCTACATGCTACTTTTAACATTGCGTAACGGAAATGCAAATTGACGGAATCCACGTGCTGAGCGCTAATTGCGACTCGCTGGGAGTATCGCTATTGTTAATTATAAAGCGACCTCGCGCCGGGTAATCCCGCTGTGGTCGATCATCCGCGTCACGGAATCCCTGGGTGATCGTTTAGGAAAAAGTCTATATTTGGAGAGATGTTATTGTTAGTCGTTTTGATTTTTAGTTTGATTGGCGTCGTTAATACTGCGTCAAATTAAATTTTCAAGTGTCATTGTTATGAAAGTCTGAAGAGTGTACAAATCAGGCTAATGATGGGTGATGTATCGAAATTGCGTGTATTTTAATTACTTTTTAATACTCATTTTTACACTTGATACATGACATTGCAATAACTAAAACTACTGTTTTTATTGAGCGAGTGCAGATGGTTGTTCCAATGTTAAATAACTGTCGAGAAAAGTTAATTGTTACAAGGAAAGATTTTTAGAAACGCAGATCTAATGCTAGATGTTTTTCTTTTTTATCACACAAAAGCGAATGTTTGCAAACATTTATGTTTGCAATTCACTATGTTTGAATTTTGTATTATAAAATGTTTACATAAAGCAATTAAATTATTTTAGGTTTACGGTAAATTAAAAATAAATAAATAAGTAATTAATAATACTGATTAAATCATAGTCAAATCACTCATACAAAGTGAGTCATTCAAAGTTTACTGACAGCTTTTATCCTCGTGCAGTTCCTCGCTAAACCTACAGCACCACACCTCGTAAATACACGCATGCACAATAGCACGAAACCGCAACGCTCTTGTTCCGTCTCGAGTCTCTCTAGTACTTGGTCAACACCACGTCATCCCTAACCCTGGAATTCACCGTCTCGTTAGAACCCGTGGCGTTGCCCTCTAAGTCGGTTGTCATCGTGTCTTGTCGTCCACTCTTCCAGAGTTTCAGCCTCTTTGTCACCTGCTCTCTTATCCTGCGTCTCGAGGCCAGCATCACCAGCCAAAGAACTGGTTGCACGGTCCTGCAGACCTTGAGGACGACGAGCTTGTTCAGGCAGGCCAGCACCGAGCCGAAGAACCAAGGCGCTCCCATGAACAGGTACAGCCTCAAAAAGAGAAAGTACTTCTTTCGCAGCAGGCTATTCTGATTCTTGACAATGAGTTGCGTGCTCCTCTGGACTCGGATGATGTTGTAAGTGGTCATTACGAACAGAATATTGTTGAAGAATAGCGTGCAGGCAGGTACAAGGAAGAAGTACATGTTGACGACGCTTTTGGGCCCGTTGGTGGCCTCCGTGAAGTTGGCTTTCAGCAGAGAGTCTTTGGGTATCTGAGGAACGAACTCGAAAATGGCAGCCACCAGTGTAGGTAACAGAGCTCCGATCCAGACTAGGATGCTGTAGATGGTAAGCTTCCGTTCTTCGTCATCACGATTTGCTGCTGCTGGAATCCAGGACAATCGGGTGATCATCAGCGTCATGTCGAAGCAGATGACGTTCAGCCAGAAAACAGTGGCGTTGGTGAAGTACTGTAAAGTCAGCCAAAGTAAACGTGTGGCCACATCTCCAAAAGGACACTTGTTCACCTGACAGTAACCTAATAAAGTGAGGACTCCACCCAAGATCAGAAGGCAGATGTTATGCCTCAACACTGCTCGGTTGTACAGGTTCTTTTTAACCACAGGATGTATGCAGTAAATAATTATGACTATGATACAGGCGCAAAAGTGAACAATGTTAACGTACATGTAAGTCTGTGCCCCCCAGAATGTCACACCTCCTAGATCGTGGAACATCGCGTTTGGTTTTCTCGAGCACTCGACCAGGACTTCCGATTGTTTCGCCATTGCATACGAATAACGGATACTTCACTCGAAAGTCGGAATCGTTCCGAAACACTTGAACGTAATCCGAAAATAAACACTGAATCACTGCGTTTTTGCTTCATAGATACTATGTACAACTGTAGCGTTTGCCAGTTATGAAACTATACTTGCGAACTCTGCAGCAAATAAAATCGCCGGCGTTGCTTGTTTTCACAGTTGTACGCGGTGGACAACAGATGAATTCAGACTGCGCGGAGCTAGGGACACCTTTGCCGATGCGTCTCCCACGGACTACTGCAAGCAGCGCGTTCTCTTTCTGCACGTGTAAAAAATATCATTACCCCCGACAGTGTATTCCGAGAATCCCGCAGTCGGAGGCCGAAGGAAGTGTGGACTCTATTTTTCTGCATCATGTATATTCTGTAATTGTCCCGACGACTAATAAACCTGGTTTGTGTTGGTACGTATCGATAGTAGGAGGACGTGAAAAGAGGAAACTTCATTGTACGTGGTGTGATTTTTTCCTTGCTAGGTAATAACGCGCTGACAAAACCCGGCCTGACGTTAGTGGCACGAGATAGCCCGAAGAACGTCATCTTACGCTCGCGTAAGCGTGCCGGCTAGCTACGGTTTCGATGAGCTGGGAATTGAAAAGCGACGAGCGCACCGTAGAGTCTTAGTCATCCTGAAAGAGAGAGAGAGAGAGAGAGAGAGAGAGAATTTAATTAGCTCTCTTGAGTTCAATAGTACGAATCGATTAGCGGTTTTTTCTGTATCCTAAAGTGTAAAACTAAAAAATGCATTTTTGGAGGAGAAAAAATGTATTTCATTCTCAGTAATAAAATTATCTGGAGAATGATTTTTCTTTTATTTTTGTTTCTATTTGATTGAAAAAATAATTAATATAGGAAATATTTATTTGAAGGAAATAAAATTGTCAATCAAATTTAGACAGTAGTCAAATTTATATATTTACTTCTTTCAAGAATAGTCCACTAGATTTGAGTATCAAATTACTTAATTCAAGTAAATTACTTTTGAATAAATATATTTACTTAAATCTAGTAAATTATTTTCAGAGTTTGTTTGATTACACACTTCTGTAAATGAGATACGATTATTAATTAGCTTTTGATTTATTATATAATACACTTTGAATAAAATAAATAACTTGATCAAACATTAAACTTTGTATTTTTAAAATCGTTTTTACCTATGAATTACAAGTTTGTTTTAAAAATACTTTTGGTCGTCGTATAATTTTATATATAAATATTTTGGAACAATTATTTTAAATTACTATATTTTAAATTACTATATTTTAAACTTGACATTATTTGATGCCGCTAAACATTAAAAGATGATTTATTTCTACAATGTTAAGATAAAATGCAGCTACTATTTTTTTCTTATCCATACGTAAAGCCGCGATAAATTATAGCATAATTACATATGAAAAATAAGTGTTATAAAAGTGCCATTCTTATTGCTGTTAGCAATTAACTAAATTATCATTGATGAATCATTAGAATCTCTGCTACTTATGATTTACGTTTTTTTCAATACTCTCGAAAGCAGAACTCCTAAATTATCAATTAGCCTCTTCGTTATAAAAAAATTCGATAAACGGTTGCATAGTATGAATAACAAATCAGCCTTTACATATTCATTATCATTTTAACGTTGAACCGACAATCTAATGAATAGTGTTTGTAAATACTACATTCTACTAATTTTCTATTCGCATGTACGGCAAGAAAATGATAGGTAAATCAACGAGACCAGAACGACGATGACAGAATAAAATCTTCTTCTTTCCGAGGCCCGAGAAAACCTGCCGGCGAGTTTCACGCTATAAAGGCATAAATCGCGCGGCATAAACCAAGCGGTGTAATAGCTCTTTGCACATGCAAATGCGTCGTGTAATGCACGCTTTTAGAATCGCGGCTCTCTGGAAGCGATTAGCATGCGACAACCATATGTCCTGCGGTACGGAAAGGTGATCAGCCGGTTTCCCCCGATCTGTGTAGGTGCTTCCCCGAAACATGAGCTGAATACTCGAGAAATTGCATTTTGAGTAGTTATTTGAAGGCTGCCAAAGATTCAACTTTTGAATTTTAATTAGAAATTTGTTAGATACGCATCTAATGGCAATTGCAGTTCTATTTCTGTACAGTGTGATTAATTTTTTTTTTAATTTTTAAACAGATACTGCTACGAAACAAAATTAAACAGTTCTCGATTCTTAATTTATTCATAACATTACTACTTTTATTTTATTTAGATTTTGAAAAATAAAACTTAAAATAAAAATACCAGTCTCTGTTTTTAAAATTTAAATGATGATAATATTATTTGAGCTACATTTTATCAGTTGTTTCTTAATTATTCAATATTATTTATTACATCGATTCTGAACACAAATTCTCTTGTAATATATGATGATCTCTTCTTTGCACACATTTTTAAATTTTAAATTCAGATGTACATACTTTGTGTACTACATTCATATAATAGAATATCTGTATATCACGAGAAAAATAAAATTAATTTTGTATTTATTTTTTTAATTTATAGTTGTTTATTAAAAATTTATGTCATTTGTAAAATCTAATTATTACACCAGAATTTAGGCAATGCCAAATGTAAATTATTTAAACAATAAAAAAAATTTAATCATACTCACAGTTTAAAATCCCAAGAAAAGGTTGCTGACACTTTAGTAAATAATATATACTTCCGTATCGAATTAGGCGAAATTGAATAAGAAACAACTGAACTAAATGAATATCTTCATTTAGAAATGTTTATTACGAATATCTATGTTATACATGGTACATCCATGGTCGAACTTTTTAAGACTATATCAAACGTGATTGTTAATACTAAAATATTTCGCCCTCTATAAATGGTTAGTATAAATTTGTTATTTGCAACTACATGCGACTTTTGTGGACTGTTAAAATGCACTACATGTTTTATAAAAATATATCAATAATTTTCTTGACTAAAGTTTTCGTACCTGCTATCGATAAAGTTAATTTAAAAATCTAATCTTATAATGTTGAATAAAAAACTGATTTTTCATAAAAACTCCGTTTAAATTTAAAATAGATGTAAATCTAATTTTTCTGTGTATGGGGAAAATTTGAATAAAAAAATCATTATTTTAAAAGTAAAATTATAATGCATAAAACAAAACTTAGCGACTTCAAACTATTTGTACATGGCTAATGACCTAAAGATAAAATATCCCTTTATAAAAAATTAATGAGTATTTTATTGTTGACAGTTTATTCGTTATCTGATTGGCTGAGAAGATGCATTCTTTTTTTTTTTGTCAATTATAGCTATAGTCAACCTAATCTCCGGCCGCATAGCGGCCATATGTCCTAATATTTATTTATAAAATATTAATAAACTAAATTTAAAAAATAACAAAAATAAAAAATCTACATTATCCTAATGTTCCTATTATAAAATGAATAAAAGTATTGTAAATAATTATTAATTTTATGTAAATTAATAAAAAATCAGGTAATATTTGTTCACTATTTTGCACACTATATTAAACGAGAAGATCTTAACAATGTTACGGGAATTTCAAGAATCGCTATAAATTAAGTATATTTAGCGATTGGCACGTGACTGCAGTAAAGATTCACAAGTACACAAACTAAACTACTGTCATTGGTTTATGAATAACCGTTAATAGTCAAAAAAAACAAGTCTCAAAATTAGCATACTATAAACCTGTGCTCAACGATTTACAAATCAAGTCGATGAACTTAAAAAAGTAGCTTGTATTCCATTCACCTAATTCAAAAACTTCTTCTTTCTTCCTATTCAACTTCTATTATCTTAAAAAAATACATCTTAAAAAGAACTATCGATCAATACACAATCAATAAATTTCGCTAAACTACATCTTCTGCACCACTCAGCAAACCCATCGCAACCAGCG
Source organism: Eupelmus azureus (assembly GCA_030522685.1). Classification (NCBI taxonomy): domain Eukaryota; kingdom Metazoa; phylum Arthropoda; class Insecta; order Hymenoptera; family Eupelmidae; genus Eupelmus; species Eupelmus azureus. Next base: position 11,230 of record JAPYZA010000032.1, on the reverse strand, counting down.
CTACATAATGCCTCCATCCACAGATGCGTATATACCGATCACTCCACAATAAATCCGCGCGAATTCTCAGTAACCACTAGACAGAGCAACCGGCCGCGCCGAGTGAATCAGTGTCGCAAAGCGGCGCGGATTTTCCATGATTCCGTGCAGAGAGTAGAAGTCACAGCGTGCGCTCGGCAAGAAAAAGAGAGAGAGAGACACATTGCGAGAGTGAGAGGTGGGAAAGCACCTCTCCTCGACTGTTTTTGGTATATGCCTCGTTAGTAAGTGGAGGATCGAACGAGCGGGCAATCGGACACGAAAAGAGTGTCGCTGACACGCCGCGGCCGCTGGCGCAAGATGTGGTCGTCGATCGGCGCGGCTTATCTCCTCGTCGCCGCGGCAGCCTCCGTCAGTTGGTCTGCCGATGCCGCCAGGAGCAGCGTCAAGTGCTGCGAGGACGGCCTCCTGCTCAGCGATGATTTCAGATGCGTGAGGGCAGACGAGGGGGTTGGATACGAGAGGAATATCGGGGAGATATTCCAGTTGGAGCGCAACGAGAGTAGAAGTGAAAATGTGTCGACCTGCTGTAAAGGTAGGTCGATGTGGTGCGCGGTCATTTTTTGTTTGGAGTGATTTGAGAAGTGAGTTTTAAAGATAGTAGTGGAGTTTCCTGCGTACGGCTGTTAAGGAAGTGGTATTGTTTGTTGTATGTTTGTTGTGGCTGACATGGATTTATTGGTCAGAGTTTTGATTTTTATGTTGGGTGTGAGGAACGAAAATTCTGAATGGAACATCACACGTACGTCACATTATTTACGTCACAGATTTAGGTATTTTTTGGGTGAATAAATTAATGATAAAATGCTAATAGTTTGTAACATAGTATAACGGGCACTCAGATTTACTCGTGGTGTGAACGGTTCTGATTTTATGAGGTGTCAGTGTTGTTAATTAGGAGGAATTTTTCTGAATACTTCTAGTGGTTTATATATTTATAGCTTGTTTGAAGATCGAAGTATCATTTATGTCGGGATTACATTATTAAGTAAATAGTTTATAAAGCTTAAAAATCACTTTTTTATTAGTATTACTTTGAAAATTCAAAATATTTTAAATATTACAAAAGTTAATTATATTACAAAATTTGCGAAATTAAAAAATTTTTTGTTGTTGTAATTTTATGACTAATCCAGTTACTAAATTTTTCTTCTACTTTCTATTATAAATATAACTCTGAGTAAAATTATCAAAAAGCTAATTTTACTCAATAATATTTATTTAAAAAAAAATTAATTTGTAAGTATTTGGAAGTAACGTGGTAAAGTGTTAAATATTTACCTTAATGCATTTACCTTTAAAAAGTGCGTTATCATTAAAATTAGCTTTTATCTACTGTGAATAATCTTTATTCAGTATATTCATTGTCTTTATTTATTTCTATCGTTTTCAATTAACACAAAGTAGAAAATTTGTGTCTTTGTTTTCCGTTGTTCAATATAAAAGAACCAATTCAAATTTATCTTTCATATCGAGCTAAATACCTATTCTTGAGGATACTAAGATAAACACCTAAGATTCCAGAAATTTCTTTTGTTTCCGTCATTAAATATACATCAGAATCTAATTAGAATTGTATTATTATTGGCTCTTAATGAGTCTGCATTTTAAACAGATTGATACTTCACAGGTCCAAAAACGATTTTTTTACAAGAAATAATTAAAACTATTACTCAAGTTTGAATAAACTTAAAAATTATTATTATTACTTATATCCATATTAGTATTTTATAAATAAAATTTTATATAAATTTACCACGGATTGAGTTATTAAAATAAGCTGAACTTCAATTGTAATCGAATATTACTACATAGTTAGCTGGTTATGTTTTTAAATGTAATATTTTGCGCCTTTTGACCTTGAGAGAATTATTTCTTTTAAGGCGATGTAAATAAAACTCTCCATAATATAGAGAATTCAGGGGCACATTTTTTATTTTATTTAATTTTCAATTTTTCGACGTTAAGTAGCTATTTTCATGATAAACAAGAACGTCGCGTAATCATAATTTCAAGAAGTTCTCGAATTCTTATAAAAAATATTAATCACCTTAATATTAAAAAAGTATAACTATATCTATTTTACAAAATTTAAAAATGTAAAAACAAACCCCCTTTCTTTCGAGGAACTTCAACTAGAAGCAGTGTGCGTATACCATTTAAATAGATTTTTGTACCATTCTTTACCTTGTACAAAATTAAGGCTATTTGACCATAAATTTTAATAAAATAATTAAAAAAAGGAAGATTGTAAAATAAAAATAGGTATAAACAAAATATTAAATCTAAACTTTTTATAGAAAAAAACTAATCTGAATTTATTATGAGCATCAAAAATACCTTTAAATTAAAGAAAACTAAAAGGATATGTGAACATTTTTCAAACATATAAAATGCATAAAGATGGAATATCAACTTGATAAATAATATTTATTGATAAAATCTGTGACGAGGAAAATATTGTTTCGTTGTAGAACACTGAATATTAATATGTTCCCAAACACTAACACTGCTGTTATTTTTCAGATGTCAACGACACATTGCCCGTTGGACTGTCCGCACCAAACAGTTCTGCGTCACCTATTATCTGCATGGACTACCAGAAAAACGGTAGCCTGGTCTACCTCGACTGCTGGAGCATCAGCAGAAGATCCACCGATACAAAATGCGATTCGCTTTTCACATCTCTTAACATTTATGGCGCGACGATGATGATTTTCGCCAACATAGTTTACCTAGTGACTTACACAACAGTCTGTCTAATGTACATCCTATTGCCCGGCATTTGCCGACGGGCCTACGACAAGACTGTGCTATCCTTCGTGATTTCGCAGGCCTTGCTTAGCGTTACAGTCATTACTTTGGGCCAGTCGTTACTCTGCCACAAGCCTCTTAGCAGAATAGCCCACTCTTTAATTGGACTATCGATCATGACTTGGACTATCAGCGGCGTCCTCTGGCTTCTGGTGATCAGCTTCGATGTCGCGTCAACCATCACCAAATTTCGTTGGGCACCGTCCTCTAGTAGCAAGGGTCGGGACGAGAACCACAAGTTTCGTCAGTATCTGAAGTGGGTGCTAAGAGGTACGCTATTACCCGTCACAACATCCGGAATCCTGGAGTTCTCGACCCTTCCAGATGATAACATAGTTAAGCCAAACTTTCACAATGTGTCGACCGTGAATTACCGGGTCATCGTTCATGTAGCAACTGTGCCAGTCATCGTGGCCATAGCCAGCAGTGTTCTGTTTATCTACACGACTGTGAAGATGCTGAACATTCAAAAGTCGACGAGTCTTGCTAACGAGAATCGCAAGAAGAGCGTGAAAGAGAAATACATACTGTACTTGAAGCTGTATTTGCTCATGGATGCGCCGTATCTTACTGGAGCGCTCGGTTCGATATTCGAAGACCTCTGGATCTTAAAGTTCTGTAGGATGTTTCAGCCGATAATGATGCTTTACGCCGTTTTACCGAGGAATGTTGTTTCCAGTACTTTCTGCTGTAAAAAGAAATCGAAAGATGAAATAAATCAGACTGCTCAGCCAAAGATTGAAAAAGAAACCAACGAGCATTGTTAAATGCTTTATAGTTTATTATGGTCCAATGATTCAAAAAAGCTGTCTTAAAGAGTGCCAATAACAAACTTAGAAATAGTGATATATTTGATTATAAGCTGTACTTATTATGCCTTATTTGTAACAGTTCTTGCCGTAAATCATGCATTAACTTTTTTAACGAATGTATATAATTACGAAGTACATAAACAACTTAACGATTGCGTTTTTTTAGTCTTATTAGGAAAGTGTATGACCTTCGGGTTGCAGAACTTTATAAAATTTTCAAAAAGTTTCAATATTCTATAAATAGAAAAATGACCTACCCTTAGAGTTTAACACTGACTGGTTTCTAAAAAAAAGCACATCATATATTTTCTGATTTTACTGATTTTGGTCCACTATGACAATAAAATTTCTGTACATCTTAGCTTTCATTCCTTCTAAACACTTCAATTTACTTTGATTATACCATAATAACTTAAAATTAACTTTACATAAATATGTCATTTTTAAATACAATATTTAATTTTTACAGTACATTATTAAAAATGAAAATTTAATAAAATTATCGACTTATTTACAAGTCGCCAATCTGATTTCTAATAAAATTAAATTCATTTACTTTAGGACACTGTTCTCGCTGCTACTAAAGAAGAGAATGATCTGAAAATATTCTAAAAGAATCTGTTCTTATGGATTAGTAATAATTAATATAATTATTAATGCCAGTCTAAAAATGGTTTGCAATACCTATCTAATATATAAATAACTGCATAATTTTTCCAGTAATATTGCCTATTAATTCTTGAATTTAAGATGATGTCGTACCCATATAACACATACTCTAATTTCCTTTATTTTTATTAATATTTTATGTATTGAGCAACCTAGCTATTGCTATTGCGGAATTAATGAACTTATTAGATTTATTATCAAACAATAAATCAACAAAAGTTTGGAAATATAGGAGAGATCACGTGTCATACGGCTACGACATCCCGTTAAAGCTGGCAATGATTTTTTAATTTGGAATATAATTATCAACAATAATTATCAAGCTCTTTTATTTTTCGTGCAAAATTATTTTGAATTATCGGTTAATGTTGAATGAATTGTACAAAAAATCTTTTCTAGTAATATGTTTTTATGTACTTAGAATCGATAACACTGTTTTTACAAAATGTCTGAAATGTATGTGTGTGGTGCGTATGTGTGAGTTTAAATATCTTATAATACAATTAAATGTAATTGGATATGGTTTAATGCCTTCTAAAGATCTTTAAACATCTGTATTTTTTAAAAATAAATTTTTTTACTGATTATAAGAATTTAAAAATAATTATAACAATCAATATTTTACTAGAATAGCTTTCTGCGATGTCTTAAAAATGTCACTCTCATTTAATACAACATTTCACTTTCAAATGAAATAATTAAATATTATTTAACATTAATCACCCTACTTTTAAAATTAATATTATATGATTTTTTAAGATTATATCTAGATTGAATATCTTTTATTTTAAGAATAAATTTTATACTATTTGCCTTCTACCGAATCTCTTATGATAAAAATAGCTATAGCAAATTACAAATAAAGTAAAAATTTTGTGAATACAAATGGAACAATATTTTTTAATTAATTACAATGAAATAATAATATATTACTATTTATTTAATTAGTTACTAATCAAAAATGTTAAAGATGATTAAAAGGCGCCAAGAAATATCGCTCCTCTATTGATTATTGAACTGTTCTATTGATAAATTGAATAAAAATTATTCCTTTATTCAAAATTAAATATACTTATTATTCACATAAATTACACCAAAGTAATTCTGCACATAAAAAATATAACATTAAGAAGAACTCAATTTTGAAATCCAAATCAGGAAAAAATTCACTTAAGAGCATATTATACCAAAATCTTTGAAACTCACTGACATTTCGACGATTACAATCCATCCAGATTATCGTCAAAAATTAAAACTGCGAAATGGATCGGGAATGCCATCGACTGACGAATAGCCGCTGCAGCTTTCACGTATTCGTGTTCCTCTCATACGTAGAAAATAATCCATCTAAAGCACTGCAGAGCAGGCGTGACCCAGGCGCAGCGACTTGAAACTAAGCAATTTCCCGACCGGTAATGGTCGCTCTCTCATTCTCTCCCCCTCCCTCTATCTCTCTCCCTCGCTCTCCTAATAAACTCCTTAACCGGGTTACCTACGCGCTCCATGTATAGATTGGAAGCGCTCGGTGATCGATGGGCACTCGCATTCCTCTTCTGTCGCGCTTATCGCGCGATTAAAATTCGCCCGCTGGAAAAAGCTCGCGGACGCGATCAATCGCGGAAGAAATCGAGGCCCCCTCGATTGAGCTTCGAGGGCAATTAAGATAAGGCCGGCGCATTGGCTCTTTCCAATTTCCAGTGAAAAACCCCAGAGAAAGAGAGCACGCGCGCGCCACTCTTCTTTCAAGTCTCGCCAAAAGTACAACAAGCCTCGAACTTTCTCTTTCTTTTCCGCCTCTCCCTTCTTTCTCTCCTCCCGCTGAATGGGAGCCGGCGGAGGAAGAAAGCGCGCGCAATGCGTCTCGAGAACGCGCGGAGGAAGAGAAAATTGAAAATCGAATCAGCGGGCAAATCGGATTAGCCCGCGCGAGCACGCGTATAGTATAACCGCAAGCGCAGACAGATAAACACACACACAGAGACTCAGCTTGTCATCGGGAGAATTCGTCGTGTGGCTGCGGGGGCCTCAGATGCTTCTCCCTCGCGATTTTCTTCCATCGCCGCGCGCACGAGTTTTTCGTCAGCTGCCCCACCTTCTCTGTGCATGCGACTTCTTTTTTCCCTCTCCGCGAGCGCCTCGATCGCGCGCAATCGAATTACGAAATTAAATCATTTACGTTTCACGTACCACAAGCGCGCCGAGCTCCTCCGAGTCCTTTGTTTCCCTCGCCCGGGGGGCGAACGGAGTGGTGACTTTTTCTCTCTGATTATTAAAGTGCTTTCTCCTGGCTGCTCTCGTGAAATCTTAAGTTTTTTTCCTGCGCGGCAAACATCGCTGCACTGTGGCGGTTTGAAGTTGGTTTATTTAAAGAATTATTAAAGAGGTCGAAGTCGATTTTTACGAGACTTTGTTGTTGTGTTTTAGTTTGCACTGCTGGTAAGAAATAAATTTAATTTTAAAATAGTGGACATTTTTGTGAAGATAATTCAATTTTAACGTCGAAAAGATTGTAGCTATTTTGGTAAATCGATAAATTTATTATTTTTAGAGATCTTATCTTTCGTTATATTTTGTATTAATAATTTTTCAATTTTTGTTTTTAAGTTTCGGGAAATATCGAATTACTCAGATGCTTACAGATTCTGGCTTATATGGAGCAAGCATCCATCATTTTTAACAGACACATTGGACCATGAACCCTGTCTAAAATAACCTTTTATTTTTCCTCAATTCCCTAGGCACTTCTCGTTTTCACATGATGGCGCTTGAGAAGAAAAGGTGATATAATATAATAATTTCATGCTTCCTTCTCACGACCAGGACGTCATCGAATATGTATGAGAGATTTACCCATTTACTTGAAAGGTAACAAGAATATTTAAGATTTTTATAAAATAGCAAACGTTATTTTATTGCCATTATAAATTCTTATAGAGGTGTTATAATATTCGATTATCTATTAGTATCAGTATTTTGATATTTATCCTTACTGATAAAGGAATGCACTTTTTTTTATTTACAAATCATATTATCTTTAAATTAATTTAGTTGTCAAACATAAAATTTAAATAATATATGTTTGAAAATAAACTTACTGAACATAAAAATATTATAGTATATTTAAAAAAACTAGGTACGTATAAATTTAAAATATAATTTTAAAAAGTATCAAAAATAAAAAATAATCTCTACTCTTACATCGAAAATGAACCTAACTCCTCTACAAAAATATAGTTCCCCGTCGCAAAGAGGATGGAAGCCACCCTCAAGAGATATTTGCATCGACTCTGCCGACTCTAAAACGAGCCGCGACTTGCGCGCAAGCGTAGCCAACAGCGTGAAGTGGGCTTCGCTTTTGTGAATTAAAATTAAGTAGTACTAGCAGAGGGCGCGCGCGCGCGTACGGCGTGAAAATTTAGGCACCGCCAGGCGCATTCGAGTGCCATCTCTTCTCTGCACATTGATAAGGAGAAGGGGCCTTATAAAGCCTTTCCCAGCGAAGTGCAGCAGGAAACAGCCCAGTAGCGAGACGCAGCTAACACTCGACCTCAATGCCACGCGCGAGTCCTCGACTCACCCTCACCCCTTTTTTTCTCCTTCAGCCCCTTCCCAACATCCTTTTTCCCGTTTTATATTGAGAAAGCCGGTTCTCTGTCGGTTTCTCTCTGCCTCCTCCCTTCTCTCTGTTTCTCTCTCTTTTTGCAGCTAGCGGAAAATTAAAGCGGACCAAATTTCTGGCTGAAGGAAGTTTTTATTTTGCTCTCATGTGGACTTGTCTATGCTCATTTCTTTTTTTTATATTCGGTTAAAGAGTATCAATCTGTTTATCTAATATTGGAAAATGCCTCTTCTTAACAAAATTTATTGTAAATATAAGTGGAATTCATTTGTCTCAAGTTGTTTTCAGTTTAATTTTCGATTCAATAGAAATCCGTGAGAAGCAAGAGGTAAATTCTCTTTCTTCCACTCCATTTATTTCAAGAAGGTTTTTTTATTTCATTACAATAAATTAAAAATTGAAAAAAGAGGCTCATTTATGAAGAGAAAATAAAATATTTAATTTAGATAATGAAATCTAATATCGTCAAAAAATTTTGTAGCAATTTATTAAATATTTTAGAAACTGTATTTTTACTAGTATTCACTGCTTGTTCCGTAGTGACTTTGATCGTTCTGCAATGAAAAGAAAAACAATACTTAAATTACTTAAATAAAACAATTAATTAATTATTTTTTATAAATACGATTAGTTTAATTAGTGTGAAGTTATCGTTTTATAAATGATTTCAAAAATAAATAATAAAAACATATTTTTAAAAAGTAGGCTTATTCATATTAGTTAAAAAACTGATTATAAATAATATTACTAACAATAAAATTTTATGCATACCTTTGTGGAATCGTTGAACGTGTCTACGCAAGCTCGTGTTGAAATTAGTCTCAAATAAGCAATCATTGCATCGATAGATAACTTTTCTCAAGCAACTATTTAGATGCTTACGCATTAGAACTTTTGCGTAGGTGCGGTAAGAACATTTCGTACATCTCAAAACAGAAATTTGAGCATTACATTTAGTGTTTAAATGGTATATTAAACTAAAATAATTGCCGTACGTTTTACCACACTGGGCGCACTTATAATCTAGTGAGGATTTACATTTAGTGCAAGGCCTTACAGTCTTATTACCTGCATCCGCAGCAACTGCTTTGCACTTTGGACAGTAGCGTTTAATTTTATGAAAACTTCGTAAATCTGTAATTAAAGTAATATACATAAGCATTATTCTATTAGACGGCTTGTTTTATCTTACTTAAAACTCATTCAGGCGAATGTATGTAAAAGTTTTATCTAATAAATAATAAAACAAATAATAAATACTTACGATTCTTTTCGGTATCATTTTCTATGCCACCGATATCTACCGCACATCGTTCTAGTGACAGTACATCTATATCATCATTCAAAAGTGCGCAGGAAGTAGCATCTTTATTTACATCTTCAACTGCAGTGTTCTCAATAATTCGCAATTTCCTAGCACTTATTGAATTAGGAAGTTTTTCTAAAATAACTCTTGCATTTAATAATTGTTTTAAAAGCTTAGGAATGTCGACTGTCTGGTTCAAATATGTATTTTGTGCATTCTTTCCTTCATGATTCAATCGATTCTTATTGTTGATATCTGTCTCACTGTGTATCAAGTTGGAACTTCCATTGTTTACATTAGATTTAAAATCAGCTTGGTCTATGATACTAACACCAGTTTGCTCAGAAAATTCATTCTTGGATTCGTCCGAAGAACTTATATTGAATCTTTTGAATGTTGCATTAAATTCCAAAATATTTTCCATATTTAATTCTGTAATAATTTATTAATAAGTTTTTTAATATCTTTTAAACAGTTGTAATGTATAATTTAGGCAGTTTACTCTCCAAAAGACTTTACTTAAATAGTATTGGATAAGTTACCATTATTCGCCTTGTCGACACCTTAAGTAGCGCCTCCACGTGGTGAGTTAAAGAAGCTTATATAGTGGGCTTAGTGAGAAAATAAGTATTGTAAATATGGAGTGTGCAATTATTTTTACTGAATTTTATTTTTACTGAATTAATTTACTGATTTTTCTTTCATATTTATATACTTTTTATTATAGTGCATTGACTTTTATGCAGTTACTTCAGCTGAAACGCTTGTATCAGTAATTTCATGTCGAAAATAAATTTTTTATTTATAATTTTAATTTCCATTTTTCTACGAAAAACTTGTATACTAAGATGCCTTACTTTTTTTCATTCATCACCGATCTTCGTTTTAAACTTTCTAATCTTTCAGATTTTTGTTTTACTTCCTCTAAATTTAATACTCTATCTAATGGTCTTCTTGGTAAGTTTAACGATGAAACTAACAAACGTTTTAATGTTGAATGTTTTAAATTGAGGCTTGTAAACATTTTGTCATTAATAATTTTTATAATGACATAGAATTTTGAAAATGTTGTTACAGTCATAATAGTAAAATGGAAATTTTCAGTGTTATATGTACAGAAATCGAAGAAGCACGTAAATAAAAGAAAGGATCGTAAGTCGTCAAATTTCTCAAACGCATTTTGATAAGTTGTTAAAAATTTTAAGGCGTAGGTTCTCCCACCTCTTCCTCAAAGTAAGAAATATCTTCTAGAAACTGATATGCAGTTTGATATCCAAAGGTGCTAATCTTCGATGGCTCATATGGAGAGTTCATTTACCTTGGGATAAAAATAAAATTTAATGCAATACAATTATCGTATAAAAAATTCAAACAACACTGTTTTTTTTCAAGAATGGCTCAATTGTATTTATACAAAAATTTCAAAAATTCATGAATGACAATACGTTCATTATTATCAGAAATTATTTAAGAAACGAATAGATATTTAAACGTTCTTGAGACTAGTATGTTAAAAAAGTATCAAGTGAAAAAACTATCAGGTAAATTAAATTAAGTAAAAGAACTGGTATTTTTAGCATATAATGAAAAATTCATTTGGTATGTAATTATCTCAGCACTATGATTCTTCTTATTGGCTCCCCCGATCTTTTCTTTCGGCTCCATGTACCATGTATAACTCGCGCGCAATCTTAAATGTGCGCGCAATAATATAAAATGATCAGCGCGAACGTCTAGTTACCAGTGCTATCATTGCGTTGTAACTAGAACTATAGAACCGTGAGTGTGCTTGCGATCCAATGCACACGGTCCCTCAAGATATTTGCCTCCTTTTCAGCCTCCCTCCAATATGGCAACACGTGCCCGCGCGCACCGGGACGCTCTATACGCTCAGCACAACTCATTGTGCACTGTCCTCGCTGACGTCGTCTTTACTCTCTCTCTCTCTCTCTCTCTCTCTCTCTCTCTCTC
>JAPYZA010000031.1:0-47410 GCA_030522685.1 Eupelmus azureus | reverse complement strand
TTTCAAAAGAATTAAAAATATACTATTATAGTACTCATCGTCTGACCGATCCTAACCGTTACTACTACCATTAAATTTATTACTCTCTTTCGCAGTAAAACTACTATTTCGTAATTTTAGACACGACTACAGCCAAGTCCCGCGCCTTTCAGTATAAAACACCCATGCTTTTTCATTCTCCTCATTCACAACAAAACCTCCCAGTCCCTATTATACCATTCAAAACCACCGAACCCTCACCCTCGCCATTACACCCCCAGCCCTTTCTCCTCTCAAAAAGCGCGCCTCCCAAACCCAAAATCCTCCCACGCCTCCAATCACCCCTCCCAACCTCCCTTCCTCAAAATTTCCTCGAAACAACAAGAACAACAGCAACCGGTACAGCCTCTCGGCAATCGCGACTCCGGCGCGACGGCTCGACTGGCTCTCCGCATCTCGGAATATTCGCGCGCTCGGCGTATTTCGCACGTATATACCCGCCGCGGCGCTCCGTGTCGCGGGGCATGCGCGAAATGTTCCACCCTTCCTCGGCTGGCGCGGCGGGTGGCCGGTGGTTCAACGCGCCACCCCCGCACTCACCCGCTCGATTCGCGCCGCTCCGGCATTCAACCGCCGACTTTCGAAGTGGCTGCCTCGAGCTTTCCACCTGGAGCCTCAAAGACGCGCCGCCGCCGCCGCCGCCGCAGCCGAAGTGTGTTTACGCGAAAAGCGAGCCGCGTGTTCTCGTGCCGCGCCGAGAAACCCGAGCTTTCCCTCTCTTCTCTGTGCTCTACCTTACATATACCTTTTTGCAGATCGCCGACAGCGAGGCGCTCTGTTTTGTCTCCGCGCGTTCTACCTCTGCTAAATCCTCTGTAAATTGAATTAGCGCCAGGTGTGGAAGGGCTCGAGCTAGTGAACTCGGCGCTGCGCTAGTCTCGCCCTCGCGCGCACGTGCAACGGTTGCGGACAAGAAGTGTCTCTGTGCCGTCGATCGAGACTCTCGCTCAATCGCCGCAATCGCGAGCGATGCTGCTACTGACATTATACATAAGGATCGCCGACCTCTTGATTCGCCAGCAGTTCCGCTGGTAAAATTTCGCCGCTGCTACATTAAGAACAAGTGAATTTGCACGACTGCGGCGAGACGAGAGTGGAGAGAGATATGGCTTTGCCGGGCAGCCGCGCGGCCGGCCAGAAGTAGCGCCGAATCCGCGACGAGTCACGCCGCAGCCGCGCCACGTGTAGCACCCTGCGATCAGCGAGCGCGCGCCTCTGTCTGCCTCTCTATCATCTCTCTCTCCCACTCTGTGTGCGTGGGTGTCCCCCCGCTGTGTGCTATGAAAAACAGATGCCGCCGGCCGAACATGATGTGATTTATCGCCCGGCTACCTGATACACTCCGACCTAGTGCTCTCTCTCTCTCTCGTTCTCCCTCCGTTTCTCTCTCTCTCTGGCAGCGTCGCTGCGTTAACGCACATTTCGCCTGTCCGCGTGTTGTTTGCTGGAAGAGAGCCGGCGCGCGAGTGTCTGTGCGCTGAACAGGAAAGAAAGGCCAGAGTGAGGGAGTGAGAGAATAGCAGTGCGTATATATATAGCTTGTAGCTCTGGTGTGTGTGCGCGCTTCGACGCAGGGAGGAGGAAGATGGCACCGCCGCCGGAGAAACAACACCGGCTGAACACCTGCTGCTGCTGCCTTCTCATTCTCCTTGGATTTATCGGTACGTTCTCTATGTGTGACGCGAGGCTCTGTCTTATTTGCGATTTATAAAGCTCGCTGAAGCTTAAACGATTTGAGGGCTCGGAGAGTGCGGATTTTGAGTAAGGGACGGTTTGAGGGAAGGGCTGGGGTAGTTTAGAGTCTAGTGGTCCTTTGTTAATTGGAGTCTGACGTGGACGGAGGGATACTTTGGCTTTGTACAAGATTATAACTGCGATTTTAGGCTTGCGTGTGGGAAATGGTTAATTCTTGTTTGGTAGTTATCGTGCTATGGTGTTGTTCGTTTGTCGCGCGATTCGTTTAGACTCGTTTATAGGCGGCTTGTTAATTGAACTGGAATCGGTTTTGCTGAGAGGGTCAATAATGTTTTAATAGAACCTGCTGTATTGTACTATTGACTAAGATTGTATAGAAGCATATTTAATAACGCGCGTATATTATTCTACTTTAATTGCGCAAATTACTTATAGTACACTGTTATTAGAATCAAGTCGAGCGTTTAAAACAAAGAGGCAACGGGCCACAATTGGCTTTCATTTTTTTTCTCTGGTTTTCCAGAGGCTTAGGGAGATTAAAAGCTCATCTCAGAGCTTTTCCGTACATGCATTAATTAGAATTTAATACTTCAAATTAAGCTAATAAATTTTTCGAAATACGTTATTATTAAAAAAAAAAACTTAATCCCGAAAAGCTATGAGCATTAAAAAACTTACGTCGTCGACGAGCATCATTGCGAATAAAACAATAAAAACTTTGTTTTATGCGAGCGTTATTTTTTAATGAGCTCATGCATAATCATGAATTCGGTTAAAGAGGCGCAGAAAAAAAAGAATAATCCTGTAAACATTTTGTTAAATGACGAAATGTATTATTTACGACATTTTAAATACGCTTCTTTTATGTTCCGCCGTCAAATAAAAATTTTATTGCCACATATACCGGAAATTGGATGAGCATTGCCCGTGTAATTTTTTACGATCTACTTTTAGATTATACGAGATTCGATAAAGCTTTAGTTTGTGTACCTAAAAACTTTTCTCCAGAGTTAGCATAATACCGGCGAACCTTCTCAACATTTTCATCAACTTTTACGCGAAAACTTATATTTCCCGTGAACAATAAATTTATGGGAAAATTTAAATTTTCACATATTAATCCCGTAATACCGACAAAGCCAAAACCCATTAGCCATTTACCCCCCCCCCCCCCCTTTCGAACCCCTAACACTGTAACAAACAAACTAATCGTCTGTAAGTCGGAATCACAACAAAATTCCGAGACAAATACTAGAGAAGTCAGCTAAACGCGAGCAAGAGCCAGCGTCAATATTTATATTTATTCTCCTACCAAGCAAAGAGCGCGTCAGGCTGCGAGCCGACGTTGCGCGCGTCGACGCGGAGAATTAATTTCGCCGCCCCCGAGCGCGCGCCGGAGCTTGTCATGCCCATTATTGTTTATTACTCGTCTCGTTTTAGCGGCGCGTCGCCCGGACCGAGTCACTACGGGGCAATTATTCATTAAATTAAGGCCACACTCTAATAGAAAATATTGCGCCCTGTACCCGCGCGAAATTTATGAATCGCGGCTGTTAGGCCGGCACTGTAAAAATCCTGCTTACGAGGTGCGTTTATTCTCTCTCTCACTCCTAGTATACGTTTTTTCTGCTGCGCGTTTATTTTATTTTAAATCGTTCTGCACTTTATTCTGCCGCTTTGCATTTAACGGACGGAAGCGAGCGGACGATATTTACGGGCGCGTATTTTTAGACGTCGTTTGTCAATCCGTTTATTGTCGATCGAAGGCTGTCGCGTAAATAATAAATGAATATAAATAGCGACTTCCCGAGGGCGGGATCGTAATATCTGGGGTAAAAAATTTCGGGAGGGGGAAGCGGAAGCAGCGACTTTGACGTGGATGAATTTGATTTTGAATTCCAGTCGCTTCTTCGCCGATTTTCTAATTACTTTGTGCTATACCTCAATTTTTCAAAATAACACAATTCCAACTCCACTGCATGGACTATCGAGTTCGCGCAAACTTCGCTGCGCCAGGGATTTTATTAAATTTTCACTCGTTATAACTTTATAATTACCCGTTTAACCAACAACCACGCAGCGCAATTTCATTATCCTCCGGCATCGAAGAATTTAAAAACGCCTCTATGTGTACAGAGGAGAGTGTTCTCTCTCAATCCGGCAGCTCGACCTGCACCCGCGAAAATTCCATTTTCGCGAGTTCGCTCCGCGGCGGCAAAAGCGATTTTCCACGCGCGGGGCGCAAGATTTTTTTTTCCCACTACCAGCATTCGATCATAGTCTCGGGGGCAGCGAAGCAAGGCGCAAGAAGAAAAATACATGATGGACGAGGCTTTTAAGAACGGCCAGACTCCGCGGTGCTCATATAGTCACGAGAGGGCCCGCGTGTCCGCCGCTAAATGATCGAGCGCTGGTCATCTTTCCAAACGTACACACACATGCACACGCAGAGAGAATTACAGCGCGCTGGGCCTGCACACATCGAGAAGAAAGAGCAAGAGAGAGAGAGAGAGAGAGAGAGAGAGGATGTAAGCGAAGGCAGGAATAGCGAAGCGCGGCTGGCGCATAGTCACTCAACAGGTTATATATAGTACGGCATTGTTCGGCTAATTGAATTTGCTTAGCCCACCCCCGCGGCTTTCTCTCGTCTCTTAAACATCAGGCCGAAGCCCTGCGCCGTTCTGCCGATATGTACACTTCCATAGCAATGCGCTTTGGTAGTATATATAGCACGGCCCAGAGCATATATACACACGCATATAAAGCCGGTGTCGATTACACGCGGATTATCCGGGCGGAAATTATTGCCAAGCGAGAGAGCCGGCCCAAGGAAATCTGCCCGAGGGCAATTCTGCCGGACGGCCCAGCCGGCTCCGCTGAGATTCGCAAACTCAATCCATTATTATGCGCCCTTAATGGACTCGATACTCGCGCGCAAGCTCGCTGCGGAGTACTTCGGAAATCGCGTGCCGATCGTTTCGAGCGCGAGACAGCCGAGCTTGGAAGGGGGGGGGGGGGGGCTGCGGGCTGACTGGGTTCGAGAGGAGCGCCGTGACTACTTATGCGGGCTGTTCGGGGCTGGTTCTTGAGTGGAAAATCGCGAGGGTTGTGGTGATGGTGGGTGAAGGGTAGAATTTTGGTTTTTGATTGAGACGTGAATGGATTGGTGGATAACGGAGCTGGATGGATGAAATATTCTGTGTAGCATGAAATGTGATTAGGGCTTTGTTAGGTAGTTTTTAATTATTTATTTATGGATCGACATAAATCTTTCGTGAATTTGAACAATCAGATCTTATTGTACTTGGGATAAAATTATTAGCAGAGATAGAAATAAGTAGTATAAATAATAGATTTAATAATATCTACTAAAATCTAAGAAGTAAAATTTTCTGAAATTGAGAACCAATTATGATTAATAAAAAAATTGAATTTAAATTATAATAATTAAATAATTTAATTTTATGCATCCAGCTCTCTGCACATTTCTCGATATCGCAAAGTTATTTCCGTAATTTCTAGCAATTTAATTTCGGAATCGACGGCCGATAACAGATGGAAATGAAGGAACAACCTCATACTTCTGCTCCATTACTTTTTAATTGCGAGACGCAAATTAAGGAATATCGAGAAGCATCGATTGATCCGGCGGCCTCTGACGGAACTCTGTACACTTCGGCTGCAGTCGCAATCGCGAGGGTCGAGAAAGAAAAAAATTCGAACGCGAATAGCAGACGGCAAGGCGAATTAGCGTAATCTGAATTTAAGCACGCCGCTGCGAGGACGAAATAAACGACCGGTCCGCGAAAGACGGAAAAATAAAGCAAAGAACGCCGAGAGAACGTAGCTGGGTGGGGTACAAAAATTAAATAGACTTGGACCCTTTCCAGCTTTCCTCCCCGGCGGAGAGAGAGAAAGAGAAAGTCGCAGTGCCGCGCGAAGGGGCAACGACAGGTACGATTGCGGATAGACGTTTCGAGCCGTCGAAGCAGCGACACTCGTTTAAGGAACGCTGCAGGAGAAAAAAGCCGGAATTTCCAGGGCTGCCTGTGTAGCGGCGAATCCTTAAATTTGACTTTCCGAGCAGTTTTGCAATCGGCTGCTTCGTGACTCTGGATTTCGGGCAAATTGTCGAGCGATCGAGGATTTGTTTTGCAAAATAATTGAAGTAATTTTAACCGTAATAGCAGACCCGTAGTCGAAAAGATCGATATTTTTAATTAGAGAATTCAAACAAGTGTAAGCATCAGTTATTTGTAAATTAACAAAAACCAATCTAAAAAAATGTTTGCAAACTTTTAAACAAATATTGAAAAATTCAATTAAAAATTTAATACAAAATACCTAATAATCATAACAAACAAAACTCATACCTAATAATCACATTACCCCATCCGCAAAACAGAACGAGGTCAATTACATATCACATCGCCTCGCAACCCCCCAAGCCCAGCTCCACCCCCGCTAAAGGAAAAACACGCTAATCGCAGGTGGCAAGCCACGCGGGAGCACATCGCAACAGCAAAACGCTCCTACCTACTGCCTCATATTTATTTGCGCATAAATATTCATCGTTATACCGATGATATCGCTGGGGCGCGCGCGCGATCGGTTAGCCCGGATAAACGAATTAAGCGGCCCCCCGGTCGCAGATACCAAATATTTATATTCTGATAGTTTCGCGCTCGGTGGCCGCACGCACGAGCGACAGTTCCATTGTTAGCCTGGCAGCAGGCGCGTACT
This sequence comes from Eupelmus azureus, assembly GCA_030522685.1. Classification (NCBI taxonomy): domain Eukaryota; kingdom Metazoa; phylum Arthropoda; class Insecta; order Hymenoptera; family Eupelmidae; genus Eupelmus; species Eupelmus azureus. Next base: position 40,933 of record JAPYZA010000031.1, on the reverse strand, counting down.
CGTCGCTCGGGATAGGATATATATCGAGGGACGGCCGAGAGTCGTCGGCGAATATTTTAAACGAATTAACAGGCCTACAGTTTGCATTTTTCGGATAAAAATAACCGATGATACCAGTGGCGGCTGGGCGCACTTTTAAAGCTTTCTCGCTTGACTTTCGAGACAATTTATTACGTTATAGGTCGGCCGGGTGACAAAAAATTTTTTAATTTAGCTGCACTCGGCTGGGAGAGCGCGCTGTGATAGCTATAGGTGAATTATTTTTTGTTTCTAGTTTATGATTAAAATGGAAAGGATGAGCGCTCGGCGCGCGCGGCATGAGAGTTATTGCTTGCGTCAAAGTTTATTGTGACGAATATTGCTGCTGGTTGTTCATCTTATGATTAATTTTTTTGTCGATGATTTTATTGAAATTTTATTCAACGAAAATTTATGTAATTTTTTTATTTTATGACTTTTATTAGAAAGTTAAAATTCAATGGCTTTAAATTTTCATCGAGTATTATTCTTGTTATTAACCAATTTCGCGATGAAATTTTAATACCACTTGCAATCGAGTGATTGATACACAAGTATCATTATTGAATAATGAAACTCGAATATTAAAAAAAAACATTTCTGAAATCTAGATTGTCACATATCATCCCTATGGATTACTGCAATATCAAAAACATACCGTCCGATGACCTCCGAAATATCCATCAAAAGACAGAAAAATAGTAAAGTCAAAAAAAATTTTCCAAAAATACACATTCTACGATTTATTTTACCTATACCTATACACACACGCGCAGCCGGGATTCCGCGTACATCGGACGTATAAATGGCAGCTCTCGAGCTTGCCGAGTCAGCAGCATATTGCCCTGCCGACTTGTCTCTCATATTTCCCAAATATAACGCGGGCTGACGTCGAGCTCGCGCGCCCAGTCGATCATCAAGTTCGCTCGTTTGGCCAGGGCAGTTAGGCGAGCGCTTATCCAAAACTACACGTGCAGAAAGAATTTGACCGCCCTTCAACCCGTGCTCGCCTATATATAGGGACGGGCAATTTCACTTGCCGAATTGAAGACTCTTTGACGTATACAAACACAGCAGCTTTTAGATTTTCATTGTTATGCACCTAAACGAGCTTGCGGGGTGCGCGCGAGCTGCGTGGATATGCCGTTTTTGCTGACAATGCTAGAAATTTCTGCGGCCTGAAAAAAAACGTTTGACAGAAGTGATGGGATTTGCATTTTAAGTAACAGCTGATAGTTTATTTTGCATTGAGTGCATTCGTATGTTATTCTGATTCATGTTCTGTTCATGTATGTATTCAGATGATATACTGTGATATGTGATAAGATTTTGTATGTATTACGAATTTAGTTGACGTGAACGATATTATCAATAATTGATGACATTTAATGTCTCTTTCATAAATTAAATGGAACCGATATCTACTGAGGGCCGGAAATTGCAAATCAGCTGCATAAAAGTTCTCAATTATTCTTCAAAGCCTGAATCGATTCCGTGCTTTACAGTATTGATACTATTATTATACGGACAATCCAGTGTTAAAGCAAGCAAACACTGACTATACGTACCATATTCTTCACCCGGTAAAGAATGGTGCCATTATTCGATAAAATTAGTTTGGTTAACGTTAAAGAAAAGAAAGCCACTGGGATCGTGAATGAAAATTGACTTCGTCAGACTTTAATGACACAACGGCGACTGCGTCTAAAGGGCCGAGATAAATTATAAGCAGTGATTTCATTTGGTCCAAGAAAGCAGCAGGCAGTCTCTAGGCTTTACATACTAATTGTCGTAACCTTCCCGAAGTTGCGAATGGCCTCGATCTCTCGCGTGAGATGAGAAAAGAAGGAAAGTGCAATAAAGAGTTCGGACTTGTCCTCGGCGATTTAAGAGATCCGCCGTCAAAGTTTTAGAAGATCTTTAGCTCAATTTGCAAGGGACCGAAACTCGCATTAATGAGTTTAGTTCTGGGTATAATACAATTAGGAAAGTTCATTCCGTGAATTTATCTTTGAGGAAATGTGTTGATAAATCAAACTAGCCCAAAAGGATAGAAGTGTGAATATTATTTTTATGAACATGAATAATATCAATCAGGATAAGCAGAGTTCGACTTAAATAAAATATCATAATCGTGAGTTATTATATAAGTAAGCACATCCAACCATTCTTATTTGAATATTCAGTGCTTTATAACACTACTAATCACTTCAAAGCCAAAGTGTTGTTTGCAAAGTCCATTCGAGCGGCGGCCGTTTTAATCATGAAAACCGTGAATTTCCAAAGTCATAAATACAAAGCGCACTAATAAAATAATCAATATTCCCGGGAAATACTTTCCCAGCAACTATGAAAATGATTTAGCACTGCGACGGAGCCAGCGTGGCCGCGTGGGTGGGATATTCGTTGAACCCGAAGGAAGACGAAGGATCCACTGAATAATTTAAAGTGCAATAGAGTGCACACCAGCCCTCCCTTACGCCCCCACCTACCTCGTTCCTCCTCGCCGACCATATTAAAAATAACTGGTGGGAGCATTTTTGCCCCGCCGCCGAATTTCCTTACACAATTTACAAGCAATTTACGTCATTTCTCGAAAGCAGTGCATGAAATTCAAATGTCCTGGCAGTAAAACAACTCACTCCGCAGACACTTCCCCCCCCCTCTCTCTCTCTCTTTCTCTCTCTCGCCACTGCGGCGCGCCGAGGCTATACGGACCTTGGAACGTTTCACGACTCGGCGGAAGCTCGCCCAGCCGAATATTTCCGCTCCCCTTTCTTCGCCTCCTTCTCTCTGTCTCTCTCGCTCTCTTTCTCGCTCATGTTCTCTCTATTGCCGTCACGAACGCGGACATCGGCGTCGTCATCAGGCGCGCTGCGCGAGCTCCACGGCCAAAATTGCATTAAGTTAACTTAATTCTCGCGATCGTCGCCAGGAGTTTGCCTCTTTCCCCAAAGTGCACGGCCCAAGAGGTGCGCGAGAGGGAAGAGAGCGAGAGAGAGAGAGAAAGAGAGCTTGATGCAAGTTGCATGCCTAAAGCGATTAAGCTCTTTCTTAATGGGCCCCAGCCCAGTTGGAGCACGGCTCGACAACTCGCCAACTGCGAGAGCTTGAGAAAAACTAATTTTTAGCGCTATTCTCGAGGCTTGTGTATTACTTTCTTACTTTTTTTTCGCAACTCGTGGGCCGAGGGGGGAAAAGTTTCGTTAATGCCGTCGTTTTGTAATTAGCGGTGTCGGGTGGTAATCGTGCTTTTTATGGGAGTTATTTTATGTGAATTTAACGATGTGAATATATGGTGTTATTGTGTGTGTGTGTGTGTGTGTGTGTGTGTGTGTGTGTGTGTGTGTGTGTGTGCGTTCGTGCGTGCGTGCGTGCGTGTACGTGTATATGTGTGTGTGTTTTCTTACATTATTTTCATGTAAGTCCTGCTCCTTTTAATTTGCCGAGAATTTTTTTCATTAAATTGTATGAAGGAATAACCGCTATTAATTATTACTCATTTTTCTTAAAAATACACGACAGACCTTTTTTTATACCTAAAAAATACAAATGCGAATTTGGCTCATTAATCTCATGAAATCTGTATTTATCAAACGCGCATTCAAGTAACCGAGCTCAGCCTCTCCTCAATCTTGACACACATAAGAATCCAGCAACCAAGCTTAACCAACTCCACCATCAGCACTATTATTATTTTCATAATAATTATTACAACGTTAACAAACGAAACAGCTAAGCAAACAGCGCGCTAATTAAGCGCATTCGCTCTTTGAAGAAACGTGGAAACGAAAAAGCCGGGCTCTCCGAATTTTTTGCAAGCCCGGACGCGCTCGAGCTTTGCACTCGGACTAACGGCATTACCCCCCCCCCCTTCCCAGGCATTCTCCTCAGCCACGTTGTATATCTAATTAATTTGCCGGCTCATTGTGTGCGCCTCGCCTTCGCTATCGTATATACACAGAGCGGAGGCTTCTCCTCCAGCTCCTCGCGCAGTAGCTCTTCTTGTTTGATGCGTCGATTGTGCGCGCTCGGGGCTTCTGAAAACTTGCCTAATTAGAGAATGCCACAGCTCTATTCTCCGTTCGGCCGCGCATAAGCGTCAGCCGCGGCTGGATGTTGTATACACGCCGAGTAGCGGAAGATGCGCCTATGTACGCGCTTGAGCTTCACTTTGGCTGTGTATAGGCCGCCGCGCTGTGTTTGAGCTTATAACCCTTGTGCGTAGGTATATATATACGAGTTGGAAGCCGGAAGACTGCAAGAGAGCGGCTGCGAGCAAATTACACTATACTTCGCCGTGGAGATGCCTACTGCGCGGATTTATGCGTGTATATAGTATTCGAATTCGGCTGAGGGGGTGTTCGAAGTGTGGTGCGTGGGTGGGAGTGGAGTCTTGCTACTTATGCTAGTTGAGAATAATAACTTGGCAATAACGACGTATCGGGCTTGTTGGGAGATTTTGGTTGTGAGGGGGTTCGATCTTAAATTTTGTGTAGGAGTTTATTATGTTGATAGTGTGTTGAGTAGTTTTGTTGTTTTCATGTATGAAACCAAATTTTATTTTCATTTGAGGAATTTTTATTGAAAATGGGTGAAATATTAAGTTTGTTTATCTTCATTTTTCAAACTAGAATTACCTCAGCTTTTACAACAATATACGATAATAATCTAATTTTTTATAACGTTTCTTTTTTTGAATAATAAATTTGTTTTGAAAAAATTATATTTTATCAATTAAAATAATTTTACTTTGGATAAGATATTTATCAGGCCACACTTCACATCGAATTTTAATGTTATAGAGAAGAGGCAATTTATAAAATTCATAAAAATGCCTCGAATCAAAAGTGATGAAAATAAATTTATTCCTTTGGGACAAATTGATTTTTTTATGACGGTATTAAAAAATTTCATTATGGCCTAAAGTGTCTGATTCGCATAAAAAAGCAATTAAAAAAGTTTTAATATTCATGGGCGGTGATTAATTTGGACGTAAAAATAATTAAATAATATATATCAGGCTTTCGATTATTCTTTTGCGTCCCACGTACAATCTAATTATAGGAAATCAATAACGAAAAACTGATTAAATCACTCGGCAAGAGAATTCTTTTATTTCAGGCCTTCGTCCTTCCTAGAATAAATTACTAATTGAAAATTGAAACTTCAAATAACAAATTTTCCATTTCCGCCGGCTATTTTAACATTTAAAACTGTCCGTGCATAATAAAAGAATCGTTAAAAGATTTTAAAATTTAAACGCGTCCACTTCATCGATAAATCGCAGAGTCCCGCATACATCTAAAACCATTTGAAAAATTGATCGTCCTCCTTTATGTCATTATCCAATGACGATAACGAAGCCCATCCATAAACCAGCTCAACTTTTATGACGCAGCACGCATCTCTTTGTACAAGTGACGAACTGCTCGGCCGTGTACGTGCAGAAGAGAAAGAGAGAGAGAGAGAGAAAGAGAAAAAAGCCGCGTGAATATAATTGAAAGAGGAAGAGCGCGGAAAAAGACGAATTATTCATTTTTATAATATACGCACTCGCGAGTGATGTAGGGCGAGAGAGAAGCGCTCTGTGAATTTTTAGAATTTAACGAGATGGCTACCCTGGAACTGTCGGCCCGGCCGAGATAGAGCCCAGAGTGAGAGAGAGAGGCTATCTCTAGCGCCGTTTTTTCATCAAAACGTGTGAAATACCTAACGCGGACAGAGCCGACTATTTCGCGCTTCGGCAAGGCCGGAGATTCATGGGCGTGCGAGTGTGGAGATCGGCGAGCTTTTTTACGCGCGCCTTCAATTTATGGCCACTGAGAGCGACAAAAAACCGAATAATCGAAAAAAAGGAGGTTTAGATTGCGGAAAGTAATGAAGGACAGATAGTGAGTAGAGAGGAGAGGGGCAAGGGGTTGAAGTCAAAGGGGACGGAAGGATGAAAAGTACATCCGTCTTTTTAACGAAATACATTTTTTCTTTAATGAAGAGAAATTTTAATAAAATTATAGGTCTGCATTAAATATGTAATATTATTGCGCTACTGCATAAACGATTGCTTTACATAGTTAAATAAATTTCTAATTACAAGCAAACTAATCTCGATTAAAAATGAGTTTGGTTATGGTCAGAGTAATTTTCCATGTACGAGTTTTGAGCAAACGCAAAACTGATTGCCAAATGAATATTTAAAAAAGTAACATGGCATAAAGGTTGATAGTCTATAAAAATCGCAATATGCATACAGTTGAAAGGCTTTAGAAATTGAAAAGAGATTGATAACACTGATCGGCCTACTGATGCAGAAATAAGTGAATACAGAAAAGCTTACGAAAAAAGCTCTAATGAAATAGCTGTATATAGGACGGTTTTTCCGTATCGCAATTTAAATGAGGAATAATTACTGGATTATCATTATCGGCTCGTGATTAAACATCGGACAACAAGTTATTCTGATAGCTGATTGACGTATTTTAAATATCGACGTGATACTGTAAACGATTTTGTTTAAACCTTTAATTCATCGAGTTTTACTCTGCTTACCCGCAAATTGTCCGTTAAAATGGCTTTACACGAATTACGCATTGAATTCACTTTGAAATAATTGTAAAAATTCATTCTTGGCAGAAAAAGACTATTCACAACTTTTCGATAAATTAAAAAAAAATCACAGCGTACAAATTCATTCCCCGTAAAATTACAACTCGAATTCCCGCCTAAAAAAATATAACGACGGCCAAAGCAAAAAGCCCCGGCACTTCTTACGTAAGCAGCCAAGCGAACCGCCTCGGATTTTCACGGCGCACACGTTACGAGCGCCACTCGAGCGGAGGAGAAAAAAAGGAACGGCAAGAAGGTGGCGATCTCCGCGGCAGGCGAGCGTTAAATTACCCGTCGTCCACATTCTGTGTCCGCAAATCGTCGCTCTCCTATTCTTCATGTTTGCGCAGGGAAAAAGCACACCGAAGAGCAGGCAAATCGCGGGTAGTTCGAAGAAATCCATTAAGCATCAGCTCTCGCCGCTTTGCAGCTAAAGGAAGTAAAAGTCTTTCTCTCTCTCTCTCTCTCTCTCTCTCTCTCTCTTTCTCCTCCCCTTTTCATAGCTGGTGAAACCGATCGCTCCTAAGTATTACCGCGGGCATTTTTTGCAACCGCAGCAGCGGCGCTCGCTACTGCAAGAAATTCTCCGTCTCTTTTTCGTTCTCCTGCTCTCGCAGTAGTCGTTCGCTAACCAAGAGAGAGAGAGAGAGAGAGAGAGAGAGAGAGAGAGGGCCGAGTGGAAGAAGGTAGTAGTCTATATCACTATTTCTTGCGCTCGCCCGGCCCCCGAACGCGCGCCGGGAGTTCATTATAATTGAATTTGCGATCTACTCTCCCGGCGAATCAGCTTTTTGGCACGCTACGCGCTCGCGAGAGGGAGAGAGAGGGTTTATTCCTTTCCGCGGGAAGGAAGAAATCCGACGTAGCGAGCTGAACGTTCCTCGATAATTGGTTTCGTTTTAACAAATATGAGATGGCGCGCCGGAGAGAGAGAGAGAAGAGAGAGAGACTGTTTCGCGAAAAATGCGCTCGGTTCTCCTTTTCCAGCTGCGGCTTATCGCGTCGCTTCGCGCTTTGTTCTTTATACAGGCGCGCGAGCGGGCGGGCGCTTAGGGGCTATATCTGTATAGAGAGACGTATAAAAGACCGTTGGCCTAATTTGCCGAGGCGTCTTATATACGCGGCGCGGGGATATTCTGGGTCGTTAGATCGGCCGTATGTGCTTTTCGCGAAACGTCCAATAACTCGAACGAATACGACGTGAACGTGCGTCGTTTGCCAAATGAACGATTCATCTCGTGCCGCGTATATATGTGGCCGTGTGTGCGCGCGCGCGTTCGCGTCAAGAGCGTAAGTTGAGCGAAACGCCGACGGCTTTTTCAGCTGAGTGGTTCTGTGTGGAGCTCGACGTGCGACGATATTTCGATTGTCGCGGCTAATAATTGCCCGGGAAGTTTTATTTATTTGCGATCCTGGCGTTGTTATTGGCGGATTTTATCGTTTTGCGAGGAGAGATCGGAGAGGTATATAAGGAGATTTGAAGGGAAGTTTTACTTGTTTATTGGTAGGTGTTAGGTATTTGCTGGGTTGGGAATTGTGGGGTGAGCTTTTTTTTCTATGGGGGTTGCAAAAGCTTTTGAGGATTTTAAAAACATTTTTTGAACGTTATTTGAATTAAAGGCAATAATAAATATTGGATTATTATTTATATTGAATTAAAATGTTTATTTTGCAATGTAAATTTATACAAAGAAAATACCGCACCATGAGCTATTTAGCCATGCATTTCATATTTAACATAAATATGTTTGATGTAAATAGCTTATTAATTCATATAATTTGGGGTTATGATAGACAGCTGTTTTGTAGAAATTACAAAGCACGAATGTAAACGATTTGTAATTTCAAATGTTTGAATACATAATACATAAATTGATAGAATATAACTAATCTTGAGTTAATTCAAATTAATGCACATTAAAAATTAAATTTATTTTAAAAATACTTTATGATATAATTTGTATAATACTCGTATGGTTCTACTGGAACCAAATGCCGCTTAAAATAAAAATCTATTTATAACCACTTTGAGGAGCCACTTTTATCTCGAGCATTTAATTCAATTTCCGCAGGCAAAATAGCGATTACCGAAATGCCACCGTCCGACTAAACATTACCGAAAAATCAACTTCTTCAGCCACGACGCACAATCCAGAGCAGCGCAATTCACCGAGCGTCTTTGAGCCTCTCATCCCGTCCAAAATACCACAAAAGGAATTGCAATTTAGCTCCGCCTGCGGTATCTCCAGGCTCGCGGCGCCGCAATTAGCTAGCGGCTAAGATAAACATTTTACGGCGCATCGTCAAAAACCTGACGCGCGCTTTCCTCTCTTCTAACGTCATTTGCACTCACTCGCACACACACACAGACACGCGCGCGGACGAGCGGAAAATTTAATCGGCGTCGGAATTTCGTGCAATATTCAGACATAATCAGGGGAATGCCGCGCTTACGCGCGACCTTTGGGGCCGCGTGGCGCGTTATTAATTAATTATTATGCTTAATCGGCACATCGCGACGCTATTTCTCCGAACGCGGCGCTCTCCGGAGCCATTTCAGTGGCCGCTCCTACCCAGCGGGGAATTGATTTTCCGCTCGCCCGAATCGCGTTATTGTCGCGCGTGCACCGAGGACGCAAACCTCTTCCCGTATGGTTTCCAGAGCGCGCGCCTTGAATCCGCGATTAGAGAGCGAGTTTGTCGGAATGCAGTTTGCTCTCTCTCACACACACACACACGCACACACACACACACACACACATACACACACCAGCAAGCACCGGAGATAATGATTGCTTAGCGAGCTCTTTGCATTTATTAGGGACGAGAATTTTCCGGGGAATAGTTGGAATAGCGAGGTGTGCCAGAGGAGAAGCTTTGTTTGCTGTTTGCAAAGGTGGACCGTTGAAAAGGGGGCATAATTAGAAGAAAATTGGGATGCCTGGATTGGAAATTAGGTTGAAATTATTTTCAACAAAATAGTTTATTTATTTATAGTACTATTTATGTACTATAGTTTAGTTTATTTACACAAAATAGTTTTTAAAGTTGACTAAAATGAATACAGGTAAAGTATTCTATAGTTTTTCTTTTAACAAATAAATATTAGAAAAACTGTTTAATACGCCAAACGTATGTCTGCCAGTCATTAAAAAATTATCCGCGAAAAAAGGTACGTGACCCGACGTGTCAGTCATGCGTTTAAGTATAACTCAGCTAAACGTCAAAATTCATAAAAGTGGATTTGTGGCATTTTGCTGTGTAGAACATTTTGAAATACAGAATATTTTTTATTTCTGAATTTAAAAAAGTGGATTTGTATTCCGCTACAAAAAACGGTAGAAATTTTCTTTACGCTCTAGCTTTGAAGCAATAAAAATGAAACATGAAACAGTTTGTTGATCCAGTTATCAACAAAATACACAAACAAACTACATTTGTAATCAGATGTTATAATTTACTGTTATAATTAATGTCCCAAATAAACTCAACTTAATAATTATGTATTAAATATTCAATGTATGTAATAGTAATGCTCATCCTCTATACAATCGACTATGAATGCAGCTTGATTAATCGTGTGTACTAATTTCCAATATTTAGTTAAAATAAATTTCAATTATTTAGAACCATTAGATTTACTCTCCTGTGAAAAATTCAATCTTACAAATAATACTTTTGTAAATAGTCATTACGTAGATAAAAAAACACATGCATTCCACAAAGCAAACGTAAAAAAAATGAAATCTCCTTCTCCACAAAGCTGTCGTAATCGCGCTCAGTGCGACCATTAATTCAGCGCGTGCATTTCCGATTTCAATAAAGCGCCGCGCTCAGATCCATCTCACCCAACCATCATTTAAATTACACCTCTAAAAAAAACCGCGTGTCACACGCCTTAAGCCAGCTATCTAAGCTCCGCATCTCGCGAGAAAAAAGCGTCGCTCGCGCATCAGCGCTTGACCCATGCACCTCCATGCATAAAGAAGCATAAGCAAACGTTTTATCCACATTTCGGAAGATCGCCCTAGGATAAACCCCGCGCGATAATTCGAAAATAATGACTTAATGGGGGGGAGCGCCGGGGGGAATTCATCGACTGTGCGTGCTCATCGAGGCCGCGCGAGGCGAGGGCGCATGTATATATACATCTACCCGCGGATGACGAATGGTCTCCTCGACGCGTTCCGGCGCGTGTCGCTCGGCCTGCATCGATAAGCCGGGCTGGCGCGCTAAACGGAAAAGCGCTTCGCGAGGCCGTTGCAGCGCGTCGAACGAGCCACTTCCGTCGGGGATACGGCCCTTTCGTGAGAGGCACATGCGAGCGCTCGATAAGCTGGGGAGGTGGGGGTGGGGGAGGAAAGGCTGTCCTGAGGTTGTTGCAGAGGCGGCTTGCAGCGGGTTGGTTGGAGTTTTGGATGTGCTTTTGGTTTGGTCGTTTTATTGCGGTGGCTGTGGGCTGAGTGAAGTTTTCGTTTGTTTTTAACAAATGCTTTTGTTGTTAGTAGAGGAAAGTCGGTTACCGCTAAATGTTTTATGCAGAATATTTCTGTTTTCGTGCGGCTGTGATTTCCTTGCTAAGCAAATTGGACGTTTGATTGAATATTAAACTAGATGAAATTTGGGTTATGTTGAGTGTAACAATTGCATTTTAGGATGAATTCAAGCTGAAAATAATGCGCCAATTTACTTTTCTGTTTTAATGTCTTTTTGTATTCGCGTAAAATGAAATTTCATAAACTTTACATTTTTGCATTCTACTTCACGTGAATTCAATGTAAGGGTTTTAACTATATTTAACAACAGACAACAAATGCTAGAAAATACTAAAAATATAGTTCTGCACAAGTTTTTATACGACTCAGAGCAAACATTTGAAAAGCTCATGAAAAAGTTTAGTTACATCGTGAAGCTTTAACTTAATTTCCGTACCTCGGCTCCCCCAGCATCACAAGAACAAAGAATCCTCCCAACTCTCGCAGTCACAAAAACCACCAACCAAAACAGCCCCATCAATAACCCAACCTCCCCAGCCCATCCGCATCACCATAAACAGCCACCCCCTCTAAAAAAAAATCTCTCCACATTCAAATCCCCTCCCACCTAACCTACCGCATCGTATTCCGCAGCCTCTCCCCCAGCTGCCTGAAATATCCAAACGCGGGCCGTCCTCGTTCGCGAGCCTCGACCAGCTCGCGCGCTCGCGAGACTCGCCATGAACGGCCCGACTCGTATTTATAATATTAATGCGCTATATAACTGACGCGCTTCCGCAGAGAGAGTGAGAGAGCATTAGGGGACGCGCTGCCGGGCCGTGATCACAGCGCAGCAGCTCGGCGGTTTTGCGGTGCGCTGCCGAGGCCCTGAATCGAAATAGTTGCGCAGCGCGCGCATAGCCGTAACTGCGTGCGCGCACGCGTATAGCCCAGCGAAATTGTCATTCATTTCCCTTGGAACGCCTAACCCACTTTGTATAGCCCGTACACGAGCCAGCTCATCCCCTTTCTCTTTACCGGGTGCGTGCATAGCTGTAGGCTTCTCTTCGGCAGAGAGAGAGAGAGAGAGAGAGAGAGAGAGAGAGAGGCTCGTGTGCGGTCTCTTTAGCCGGCCTCAAACTATCGCCTCTAGTGCACTTTATGAAGAGAGATGGGTTCATTAACGCCGCAGCGACGAGCGCCAGGCATTGCAGGCTGGCTTCTTCTTTTTGGAGGCTAGATCCGTGGCCGTTCGAGTTTTATTGGATAATGTGAGTTGTGTTTGCTCGCGGTGGATCTAGAATGAGAAATTGGTTTTACGTCGAGGCGCTTGGAGGGTGATCGCTGCCTGGGCACTTAACGTTATTTTTAACCTGCGATGATGTAATTGAATTGGATGGTTTTTAGTAGTTGAGAAGACATTGTGTTGTTTGTTTCCGTGCTGAGGAGTGTTGGAAATTAATTTCTTGGAAATAAATTGCTAAGCGCTCGGTTTGTAGGTACAATTAGAAGCACTCTGATTTATTTGAAATGTTAATTAAAGTTAATACAATATTATTATTTTAATCAAGCTGTTTTTTATAAGAATCTTTTAAAATGCATTAAACTCCGACATTTATAACTTAACAGCATTTGATACTACATATACACTACACTTTATGAAATTAAATTATTTACATAATTGTAAAACTTTCTCAGAGGGCGGTGTTCAAGGAAAAAGGGATTTACTATTTTATAAAAAAGGTAATCTATGCTGCGACATCCTTTCAAATAAACAAAAGAAGAAATATAAAGGTTAAAAGAAAATAAATTTAAGCTGCTTAGCTGTGTACAAAATTATTAAATGTAGTAAGATTACAGCGATTGTGAGTCAAACGAGAAAGTAAAGTAATGTAAAGTAGGTATATGATAGTTTCTGTAACAATAAAACATCATACTTTATAATTTAAAATATAAATACATAAGTATTATAAATATTATGTTTTCCTATAAATTTTTATTATTCATATAGCATATTACTTCTTTTTTTTTTATTTTATTTTTTTTGTACTTTCTCGTTACATTTTTATTCTACGAAATAAAAGTATAAGTAGTAACAAGCCGCACATGTCAGACGCAATTAAAACTTATGGTATTCTGAAAATTTTTTATAATCAGCTGTCTTTCTATTTCAACGAATTCTACGAAAAACATCCATCAACCACTCTCCCACCACCTTCCCTAGCCCTCAATCAAGCACTCCAACCTCTCTAAATTAATCGTCGCGATATCCACTTTCCCCGTTTTTACCTCATCCCCTCATGCATCCATTTCTCTCTTAGCGCAATACCACTCCCTATTTTCCGCTCTTCGACGTCGACCTGGGTTACAACGTCGCGACAGTTTCGCGCGCGCGCCTTTGCTGCCAGAAGATTAGCGTCGCGCGCCTCGCCGAAGTTTAGCGCGAGATTAACGATGAGAATCCGTCTGCCTAACTGCGGTACTTCTCGCTCGCTTCGTGCCAAAAGCCTGAGAGCTGCGCTCGCGAGAGAGAGAGAGAGAAAGAAAGAAAGAGCGGGGCACTTGGATCCGCGAGGAACTTAGAGCGCTAGTTTGTCTCTTTTCCAAAGGAGTTTCAATTTTAAATTGAAAAAGCTCGGGAAAATCGTGATTATGGCCAAACTTTTATTTCCGGCTTTCTGTTTCGCGCGCCACCTTTCCCCTCGTCCTGGGCTCTTGGGCAAACTTGCTCGAGCTGTTTTCTCGGCGAATTTAGGTAATTGTTATCGTTCCATTTCTTGCCCTCACTTCTGCGCGCGAAGAGTTCTGAGTTTATGGTGTTATTAAGGACTTCTCGGGCGCGCTAGCTCGATATATATCGAGGCGCTTAAAGGGGATGTATAATTTGACTGTATTTTGTGATTAAACGCTCGCATCGATTACGGATTTGAATATTCTTTATTTGTGCAGTAGTTGAGTTATTTTTGAGAAGGAATGGAAGAAATGGTTTAATTAATATTTTTGTTTTTTCTAGAAAAACGTAGAAAAAAATAACTGATTTATAATTTCAAATATAATGCATCCAATTACTAGAAAAATTAATTTTTTTATTAAAAGATAAAAATAAATTATAATAATTTTTACTAATCTACTAATGAATATAAGAGATTAAACGATTAAATAATTGAAGAGCCATAACCATCGCAATCCAAGCTTCTTTTAATTATTTAAATATTCCGGCGAACATTAATGTTTAATTAAAAGTATATTAAATAATTGGATTTAGTAAAGTATTCAACAGAGTTGGTTTATTAAATTTTGAAAAAGTTTATGACATTGTAGTCTAGTAGTAAAACTAGCATCCCCATTTAATTTAATTTAATTTGATATCAAATATTACTGGGAATGGTTTTCATAAAATTATGCATACACATTTTTTGCAAATGATGAAAAATCCAGAAAGCTACTAAACCGACATTTTAATTGCTCCGATCCCAATTACTCCCCACGCTTATACACATTAAAAAATTATCTCGTTAAATTAACTTTGGGAAATAAAATACATAACCAGCTCACTCTTCAAATTTCAACTGCAACGCGCGCGCATAAATTACCAACGGCCATAAATTTTTCAGCTATCAAAAATATTGACAAACCCTTAATAACCACTCACCTTCTATAAGCATAATACGTCCCTGTCCCCCTCCTCCTCCCCTACACTAACGACCCCGACAAGCTTCTTCATATAGAAAAAAGCCCGCTCCGCGAACGGTAGCTTCCGAGTCTTAACTCGTCTCTCTGCCCTTCTCTATCGATTCCTCCTTCTGGCCGAGTCGGTATCGCGTTATTAGCGGAGCTCTGGCTTGAATTACCCGAGCTGCACCTGCGCGCAGCAAGCTTGTCGCACTTCCGCTTCCGGGCTTCTCCGTCCGCGAGGAAGGAAAACGGACAGAGAGACGATTGGCCTATTCGTGGTGGGAGGAGGAGCTCGGTAAATGGCCGAAAAAAAAATGAACACGAACGCGCGCGCGAATTCGCGTGCGCAGGCGATAATAAAGTTATAGCTTTTTATTGGGAGGTCGTTGCGAGGTGGCGCGTTATTTCGAATGCAAATTCGCTGCGAGGCAGCTGTGTAAAGTCGATTATTTTATGGTTTATATATGGCAGATGATTGTGGAAATGAGGTTTTCGTGCAATGGTGTAATAATCATTGTTAAAGGTATCTGCTTTTTTTGGGGGTGGTAAATTTTTATGTAGGGGAGAGCGGGGCGAGTCAACATAATTTTTACTTTTTGTTCAAATTAATGTTGTATTTATTTTTTCACTGTATATAATATATCTATTCGAAAGATCTTCACTTACTCACCTCTGCTACGTGCCTCGCTCTCCCCTATTTGTCTATAATAATTTTACTTTCAAATTTATTTATTACAGCGGAATTAAAATATTAGAAAATTTTAAGATGAAAATAATGTTAAAGTGAGTAGTAAAATAGTGTTTTTGTTAGCTTCATGAATACACAGTACGTGCACATGCACACAATTTAACTAAATTACGGAATAAAATGTCGTAATAGCTCATTTCATCTAAAAACAGTAGAACAATTTTATCTTTACTATAAATAGCATCTGTGCACTAATATTTAAAATTAACTTTTTCAACCTCGATCTAAAAAAATCTTGAGAGAATTTACTTGTTACCCCTAATCTCATTACCAATACGTATTTAAAGCAAGTTATTTGCCCTACATTCCTCCAATCAACATTTCAATTAAAGCCCGTCGCTTTTAAATTCGCAGACCTTATTTTTCCAACCACCCCGTTCTCCAAAAATAAACGATCTCTAATTTCAGTCCTCCAGCACAAAAAAAAGCGGCCGGAAATCGAGTGTGTATCCTTTATAAAATTCATTTCACCCGCGAGAAAAGAAGCCGATCCCGATAAACACGCGGAATTAATAGCTCCGGGCCCGGAGCTCCCTCATAAATCGCCGCTACTTGCAGGTGCAGGTTACACATCCGCGGAAAGGTCTCACTTCGGGATATATCTCGGTCGTTATAATATACAGCAGCGGAGGGGGGAAGGGCCGCAAGCGCGACGGATAAATAAGTGCGAGAGGAGGACGGAGGGGGGAGGGAAATACGAGGCGCGAAGGAAAAGAGGAAAAGGCGCATTCGCGCGACCATTGTTAACGCCTCGGGGCGATAATCTATATATAGAGCCATAACTAGCGAATTCTCCACCTTTCGCCCATTTCCTTCTTCCTTTTTTCAGTCACCGTATATATATCCTTTTCTACTTTTTTCCACTCCCCTTCTCTCTTTATTATCGCGTCTATATATAAAAGCGAGTTATTGGCCCGAGCGAGCGCTCCTCGGCGCAGCGCGAGTTTCCTGTCTTCCATTTTAACTCTGTTTTTTTCGTTTTTCGCCTTCTCCACGAAGCTCGCCGAGCTCGCTCGGCTGGTCGCGTAATGCCGCCGCCGCCGCCAACGCCGCGCGATTCAGTCAAACGAAACCGAGCCAAGCCGTGCGCGCAGCGCCGGGCCAATTGGGTCGTTCATAATTTCATAAACAAACAATAGGGCGCGCTCAGCGGCGTGCCGCGGAAAAAAAAAGCGAAAGAGACGATGGCGCAAGCTCGAGAAAGAACGGAGCTTTCGCACACATACGTGGAGACATGGAATAGGATGGATTTCGGTGCGGAGAAAAGATAGAGGAAGGAAGGGTAGGGGTAGGGAAGTCTGCGGAGTATAGGCGCATATAGGCTGCGTGCGAGTACGACGGGGAGAGAATGGAGAATCTAGAGTGAATTGCTTTAAATCATTGGGTTTATTGCGACGCTGAATGCGGCTGCTTTCTTTATAAGACGCTGCGAGCAATCTGAAGAATTTAATTAAGTGGAAAATTTTTGAAAATAAGCGAATCTGAAAAACAATTTTGGAAAATGTTTGAAGCATTTATTTTTCTAAGAATCATAAAACTCATCTTTATTTCAATCAGTTTTCAAATTAAAAGCGAAATAAGTAAACAGAGCAAAGCCTCTCGGCAGAGATAAATATTGATAACTTTTTGAAAATCGCTCTGCAAACAGACTTTTATCGCATTTTTAATACCTTCCAACCCCAAGAGAGAGTCAATTTAATGAAAATTTATATTCCAGTACTTGAACCGCTGCGATCCCTACTGTGAAAAAGAGTTAATGTCATAATCCAAACGTTTCTCCGAGCGCAAAAGCGAAAGCTCGGCTCGGTGCAGCAGTGCGGACCAACGAGCTCGTCCCGACTTTGAGCGGGATGAGGGAAAAGCGGGGGGAGGAGGGAGGCAAGATTGCGCATTGGTCTTGCGCTTTTTCTCTTAATCTCATTATCGTCCCTGTGGCGACTACGATTAAAGACAGAGAAATCGAGCAGCGGCATCCGCTGTCTCTCCTCCCTTTGCCCGAAGAATTAACGAGCGAGTTTAATCGGCTTCGATTTTCCGACTCTCCTTTCTCTCTCTCTCTGTATCCCTCTTTTGGCTCTTCTCTCTGACTTTCTTCGAAACTCGCCGCTCGGCTTTCGTTTCCAATTACCACCCCGCAATAAAAAATTAAATTTCGCGGTATTAAAATTCAAATTGGAAACTGCGATTCATCATAAGCCACTTTATGCGATTTTCCCGACTTTTTCTACCAAGTTGAGGGAAGAGCCGATTTTTGCCGACATCTGGAAGAATGAATTTTTATGCGGCTACTGATTTATAAACTTTTTCTTAAACCTTACTTATACAAAGTATCAACTTAGGCAAATACAATTATAATGATTCGTACTGCCCAATTATATTTAATGCATACCTCATTAACGAGAGGAGATTCATTTACCCCCGATAAATATTCAAGCGAACACCTTAAACAAAATTCAAACTATTAGTCATTCAAATGAGATGCGCATGTTGGATACAGTCTGCGATGACTACCCAAACCAAATGGTTGGTAAAACTTAGCGCGCGCGCGACATGGCCCCGCGCTATTCCCTCGCGTGCCATTGGCTAAGTAATTGGGTTGCGCTAACCGATCCCAGCCTAATAAATACATCGCTCTCGGGCCCGAACGCGCGATATACAAGCTAATATTCTTCTTACCGAGCTAATTCATCGCTATCAAACCGTGAGCTTAAATATTCATTCAAAGCGGCCCGCTCAGGCCCGAACAATGTCTCCTCTCTCGCGGCGAGATAGCGAGCCGTAAACAGCGCCGTCAGATATGTATGACTGCAAGAGATACTGAGTTTACAACTTTATAAGACGGTCATCAAACGTTCGGGGTATCAATTTCGATCGGGCCGTTGGAGACGCTTTACGGCCTCGCTGTTTATGGCTTCGATGAATTTGATAAATACTAATACGACGTAAATCTAGGCGCCGTCCTTGCTTTCGAGACCCGGTCTTTCTATACCGAAATAACAATGGTCAATTTTAACGAAAACAGCAGCGGACAAAGAAGCTTTCCACGCCATAGCTCCGACCCCCCAGTAGCAGCAGCAGCTTCCGCAGAGCTCACGGTTTAAACGAACGAACATTAGCATCAGTAGAAGAAGCCGAGTGTGGCAAGACCGCCCGAGCGCGTCTTCCCTTATTAAAGCTCAGCAGGAAGAAAAGGAAAAAGCGCCCGGCGATACCCGCGACATTCGCCCCGGAGAGCAACAATTTCGTTTACCCGTAATGCCCGCCGCGAGGAATTTGCATTTTAAGGAATAAGAGTAAAGCTCTCGCGTCGCGCGCACGCGCGCATGCATATATACATATACAGAGAAAACAAAGGCGCGGCCGCCGGCTGAATTTCTTTTGGGAGCGCGCGCGTGGCTGGTCGTCCCATGGGAATTTCCGTTTGGCCAACTTTAAGAAATCAAGTGCCTCTTTCATAAGCGGAACACGCAAGCTCCCTCCCCCGGAGCATCGACAGCGAGCTCCTCTCCACTCGCACGTATAATCCTAAGGCCGCGCCGAGGCGGGCGCTTTCGCAGTGCGCGCACGTCAACGAATATGTTGGAAATCTCTCTCTTTCTCTCCTTTCGACTGTTCTCCTTTTTTCTCCCGTCGCGCCGCTATCCTTTAGAATCTAAACGTTATTCCGGGCCTGCCTCTCTCTCTCTCTCTCTATCCTCGCCCACCCCCCGACGGCGTCGGGCGGACCGGAATGCCAATCGTCGGTTCGTCGATTTGCTGGCAAATACCGGAAAGGGCTCGGTCGGTTAGCCGCTTGGTTAGTCAAATCCGGAAGTCACTCGAGCTTGTCCTTCCTCTCTTCTGCTCTCTTTGCCTCTCGCTTCTGCTCTTTCCGCTCCTGTTGTTCCATTTAGCCCGGGGAGAGAGAGAGGCGCCTCCTCTGGGAGGAGAGTTTTGCAAATTTAATTCTTGGAAATGTGCATTGTCCTTTAAATGAAGCGCGTCATTTGTTTTCCTCATTGTCCTCTCCTGCTGTTTCTTTTTAAATAGGATGGCGCTGTAGACGTACTTTCTTATTTTCCTGCAACAGAATGCCATCTGCGTTAGTCATGCAAATAGATTACTAAAATTGATTAGGACAATCGGTATTATTGAATGGCGCTAATCAAGCATCAATTACCACCTGTTAACGCTTCATTCAAAATATGTGTAATAATCTATCTCTATTCACTTTCGTATTAAGCGATATTAATGCTATAATTTCAATAGACCAAACATGCTCAGCACGCTCAACTCCAAACTAGCCCGAATCTCAATTCCCCCTCTCTTTCTCCCTCCGCCGACTCACTATTTAAACAATGGCTCGGCGCGCCGCAATAGTGAAAACGTTACATTATCCAACGACAAACACATCAGAGTAAAATAAGTTCCCAAATCCGACGAGCGACGCCGGGTCGCATAATTCAGGATCCGCCGGCGTATGCACGAGTCAGCTAAACAATAATTCAACAGCGGCTAATAGAGAAAATATATCACCCAACTCCGAGTTCAACAATGCGATGCTCGTCGCGAAAATCGAGTCGCGCTAGCACATTACGCATCCCTAGAAAAGTACGGTTATAATTGGCCGAGAGAGAGGGAGAGGGAATCGCTTGGGGTAACAAATTGGAAAATGTCCGGCTGTCGGGCTACGAAAGCGCATATATACGCGCTGATGTTAAGCCGTTGAATTAATTCGGCGGGCTCCAGTCTCCCCCCTCGATTTGATGTACAGCCTGGGAGGAAGCCCCGCATCGTTGACATCTACATCGGCCAGAAATTAAAAGTAAAAATATGATTCAGTCATTGGCGGGCCGGGAGCCCTCCTCAATTAATTAAATTACAATGTTCGATATTCGTATCCTTTTCATTATACACTGCTGCGGCGGCGGGTTCTTTAGAAGGGGTATTAGCCATTGTGCGTTGGGCGGGCGCGGTTTTAATTAAATAAATTTGCACGATTATCCTTGATGAATAAAAGTAATTTCGTATTCATTACGGAATGCGAGAGCGAGCGGACTCGATTTCGCTCGATCGGATGATGAGATCCCGACGTATGAACTCATCATTTCGGATGATTTTTGCTCGGGCTTGCGCGAAATTGAAAAAGTTTTCATCAGTGGATTTTGACTGGTTCGGTAATTGAAATTTTTTCGGCTTGTAATGTAAAAATAGTTGATTGAAAGGAGAAAAACGTATCAATGCTCTGTCAATACACTTGCGGTAGGTAGTTGAAAAAGGAAGAACTAGAAATATAAAATTGAAATATGTATTATTTAAAATTACAAGTTTTTCAAATATAATATTCTCAAATGAGTGATTTTCTGGACAAGGCTGTTATTAATCTAAACCTCACATTTCGTAGCTCATTTAAATGTTCGCTCATTCCCTATTTATAATATAATTTCTACAATGCAGTACAAGAGCTTTGTTCCGACAAGCACTGTAATTGAAAATCTGAGTTATCACCGCAAGCTTACTATATCATTATGCTAAAATACGAGAAATTAAATAACCGCACGATTAACGTCCAACCTACTTCCCAGCAATATTAGCAAACGCGCGTCCAGCTAAAAAGCCAACTCAGCATCGGTTCATAAAACCATCACCGCCACGCACGAGCCATACGCACCCTGAAAACCGTAAAGGCGGCCAACTCCCGCCGCTAAATTTCCAGCGCATTACTCCATAAACTAGCCTAACATTCCCGCGCCGGGGCGGCTCTGGTCCCCGAAGCTCCATAAACCCTCGTGCTGATCCACATATTTATCCCCGGAATGCTATTTTACGCTTCCGAATAACCAGCGCCCAGAACTTTCCCATATGCCTCCCCCACTCCGCACGCGATGCGGGACTCGCCTGGAAATGGTAATAAGCCGGCGCTTGAGATCGAAGTCTTCGAGTGTGCGCGAAACGTTTTGTAAAGTGAAGCAGTCGGGCTCAGGTAGTTTCGCATTTTGACAACTGGCTGTTACGTCCCTGATGCACGCGCTGGCGTGTCATGTCGGCATTAATTTGCGCGCGTGCGACCTCGTCCCTAAATTCGGCCTCGCGTATATATGCGCCGACGAGCCGAGGGTTCCTCTGCTATAGGCCGAGTTCCTTTCCGCCGCTTCCTACTGGCACTCATTGCCCAGCATGAATGGACGCGCGAGCAGCAGTGCTGGTCTATTAAGAGCCGGCGAAAATCGATAACAATTAAAGAGCGCTCTTTCCGACTTATTGCGGTGGAGAGATTGCATGAGGGGGAGGAAGTTTTCCGGGTGCTTTGGTACGGTTTTTGATGTTAGGATGGATGAGATGGTTTTTGGCTTTTTAAATTTAGTTTTGCGGGGAGGATACTTTTGTTGTGGTGAAGTTTTTATTTGGCGAGCTGGGTCAATTGTAGCTGTATGAGGGTAGAGAAATCTGATCATCGGAGCGTGAGGGTTTTTATTATTTAATGCCTGAATTACTCTATTCGTTCTTTTTTTACTATAATGTACATAAAGCGTGATACTGTTGGCGCATTTTATTGCAGAAAGTTCTTCGGCGCAGTGCTCAGGACTTAAGTATCTTTCTGCAATAAAACACCTTAGTTGCACCAATAAAATTTCTCGCAGTAAAGTACACGCTACACCGAAACATGCCCTTTTACGTTGGTTCACGGAATAGAGTGTATTATTATTTTTTCAGGTTGTATTTCACAAAGTTTGAATGGTAATGGCTTTAGAAATATAGTTGTCTCATAATTTTTTTTCATAAATAAGAGCTCTTGAAAATTCAAAAATTTTATAATTTCTTGAATAAATTTATGAAGAACCTTTCTTTTCTTCTTTAACTGAATTATAACCGGTGAACAATTTTTAAGTTTAATTAATAAAAGATGAAAACGGCTTTACCAATATTTACTGTTTTAGAAATTCAAGCTTTATTCTGTAAACTTATATCAAAGCTTTTTTAAACTTTCATATTTTTAATAAAGTTATGCCAATATTTTTCCTATAGTTTGCAAAATAAGCAAAGAAAACATAAAAAAAATACGGAAAAATAACATTTTTT
This sequence comes from Eupelmus azureus, assembly GCA_030522685.1. NCBI lineage: Eukaryota > Metazoa > Arthropoda > Insecta > Hymenoptera > Eupelmidae > Eupelmus > Eupelmus azureus. Next base: position 18,352 of record JAPYZA010000031.1, on the reverse strand, counting down.
CCAAATAGAAATCTCTAAAAATATTTTTCATCCAAAGAAATCTTTTCAAATCGAATTCATTCCACAAAAAGTCATTTTTTTCAATAACTCGGCCATCAGCACAGATCCGCGAACAAATCAATAACACACCACGCATACCGAACCAAATTCTTCTCTCGCAATAAAACTGTTCAATTATCGTGCGCGGTCGCCGTAAGACTGATGTTTGATCCGCGCGCGTACGTAGAGAAACGTCTTCTGGGATTTTCACCTTTAAATCCGCTCTCGCGCCAGGGAGGACTTTAAACTTTAAAGACGAGAGCGCGAGACGGCGCCCGTTCAAAATTGGACGCCGGGAGAGAAAGAAAAACGCGCGCGCTGCACGTAGGAAGGAGGAAAAATCGAAGAAGCCCTTCGGCGAAATTAATATCGCGCGCGGCCCGGGACACAGTTGCAGCGCACGCGCGCGCCCGAGAAAACGATGAAAGTACATAAATAACCGGAGTGGCTGTTTGTGTGTGTGCATCCCGCTCTAATAAACCAGAAGCCGGGGGCTAAGAGATACAGGAAGAAGGTTAATTAGTTCTCAATTTCCTATTGTTGCAGTGGGAGGGAGAAAGAGGAGGCAGCAGGTTGACGAGTTAATACGTTTTGAATAATTTAGTCGTCGCTGCGCGCGCGATGAGCGACTATTTTGGATATAAACGACTGGCCTAGATGTGCTATTGTAAGCAGACGGAGCGAGGCTTTACCTGGAGAGGTGCTTCGGTGGATTGGAAAAATTGTTGACGTATGAATTGACGGTTTCATCGTGAAATCGATATTTTTTTTCAGAGTATGCATTTCTTCTCTGAAATTCAATTTCTGTTGAACGAGAGCTGTCTTTCGCTAATTTTCTTTGCTTTAACGAAATTTTTGAAAATGCGAAAATGGATTAATAAGACCAACACTATCTTATTTTTTATTTTACATTTAATTATCTTACAAAATTTATATACCTTTTTATAAAGTAAGCAACACTAAAGCGTATGTAATTACATGGTAATGTTAATACAATTTATATTATTAATATTATATTAGTAAAATTACAATATTTTGAACCTTATAGCAGTTTTAAAGGAACAAATTGAATTAAACTTACTTAAATCAACGTCAAGATTATTTCACATTCTATGTAGGCGATGTGAAAGACTATTAAAAGTCGAATTCAGATTAAAATTTAAATCCTTTAATAATGTAAAAAGTCTAATTGAGTAAAAATATTCGGTTTTAGTTCGAAAAGGTTCTTATGTCAATTATATCAGTCATGTGTAATAATTTTGTAGAGTGAGTTGGAATGCTTCACTATATAGCTAAATCGAAGTAACTGTAATTAAATTTGTGCAAAGATATGTAAAATCGAAAAGTTGTCTTAAAAAATTATGCTGAATAGACTCCAATCTACTAATATTACATTCATAATAAGGAAATCTTGCTGGATTTTTATGCTCCATTATCTAAGAATTATTTCCAAAAGGTTTTATGTGGGGAAAAAATTTATCGCCTGTTTGTTTTGTCATGATCGGTAAAAATAATTTTTTAGTACTCCAATATTTGTAATATTATTCATTTAACCAATAGGGATACGTTCGAGAAAATTACCCTTAATTTCATAGTTAAAATATAGTATTAACCCTTAATACAGTAGTACAAACAATATATAATTAAGTTCACTCAAGTTACCATCACAGCAACGCCGAAAACAAAACTATCCAGCAGCGGCGTGTCCGGCAAATTAACACCACACTCGCACCCTCTCGCAGAAAGCGAATTTCTTCCGGCGACTACCTCCTCTCTCCCTCCTCCCAAGTTACACAAAAGTAACTCGCACGGAAAAGCCCAAGGTGGCCGGAACTTTTTCTGTTACCCAGCACGCGGCCGGCGCGATTAACACGCCTCGGCATTCGAATACCGTAAAAACGAGTTTTCAAAGTGCATAAAAGTCACTCGAAAATCGCTGCAGCGCGAACTCATACCCGGCTGCAAGCCCGCCTTTAGGAAAATATCGGTCGACTGCAGCAGGGGGGGACATAAGTCACGAGCGAGAGAGAGAGAGAGGAGTAGTGGTGGGGACGCGTCGAGTGATAAATCTTCGTCGCGGGCCAACTTCTGCAGAGCCGTCACCACCGCGGTTCGTTCGTTTTTTTTCTTCTCTCTTTTTTTTCGAGAAGTGCAAAGAGCGAGTTCATCAATGAAAGCTTTTATAAATGCGAATTCTTCGTCGGGATTTTTGCTGAAAAAGTTTCGTCAGCGCGGCGAGACTTTTTTTTGCGCGACCAAAGCAATCTCGGGCGCGCGGCGAGAGTTCATTTTGAGAGGAATACTTCGGTAATGAAGAGAGTATTTTCTTTTAGGAGATTTTCATTGGGTCACGATGGGGAAAAATTTCGCTCGATTCGATCCGCAGGCTTTTTCCATTTTATTTTCGCTATTCTCCAGGCGCCGCGTCCAACATGGATTTCACCTTTTTATGTACATAGCTAAAGTGTTTGCGGCCTTCGTACAAATACTGGGCGTATAAATAAAGTGCCTAACCTTATCGCGCGCGTTTAATTAAAAAACTTTGCCAAGTGCCGCGAGGACAGCGAAAGAAGAGCTCGCGAGAATAAAAAAAAAAGAGAATTCCGCCACTGTAGTCCGAGTCTTTGATCCCTCTCTAATCTTCGCGCTTAATGAAAGTTGGAATATTTACTTAGGCGGGCGCGCGGCAACACGCGGGAATACAAAAAAATCCGAAACTGTTACCTCGGCGCATCCGCAATGACTGCGGCGATCGGGGATTGGGGGTAACAGCAGCGGGGCAGGATTCGATGTTCGTTTGACCGGGCGGCCCAGTTAAAATGACGTAGTCGCGTGGCCCCCGCTCGAGGCGATTTGCGAAAATCGCTGAAAAAGCTAGGCGACGCTTGGGGAAAAAATTGGATAGCCAGCGTTTCGTTTTAAACATTGGCAGTTTCGCGTTTTTCTTTCGCTCTATCTGTCTCGCTTTCTCACTCGCGTGCAAGCGTTCGCGCTCCCCCCCCCCCCTTTTTTTATCTACGTCCGGTGAGTAAAATTGGTTGCGATGTTTTCGAAATCTTTATTTTGCGGAGTCGACTGTTTGATAAAAGAAATGGTGTGTTTTATTTTAGTTTGAGTTTAGATTGATGGATAACATTGTTTTTTTCTTTCTGTTGCAGGTGAGTGCTCCAATTCTACGCAGTTCAACTTTTGAGTGAGTGATGTAGATATTTTAAATATTTTTTATATATACGTGTTTGAATTCACTTTTTCAAATGACGTAAGATATCTATCATCTTGGTATTTTGAAATTAAGCATAATGTTAAGGTATAAGTGAAATGAATGGATACTTTTATTGAATCACCGCATGCGTTGAAATTACCAGCAGTAACATAAAGTAGCCATTCGATACAGATCAAAACAATAAAAACCGTTTACAAGACTACAAATTTTTAAGTCACCATTCGCAAGTCCACCATCAACCTTCCCTCTTCCAGCCCATAAAAAGCCAACATTGTCCTTAAGACTACCTTACTAGCTTCTTCCTGCAACACCCAGTAAAAATAGAATCTTTATATACTCTCATCCAGCAGGACTTCCACTCTCGCAAGTATTCGATAAAGCGAATATCAATTACCGGCCGTCTATAGACGCGAAGAAAGTAAAGTAGCTGCGCGAGCAGGGGGGGATAAAAATAAGCGAGGTAAAACTGAGCTCGCGCGCCCCGTGATTGTGGTTTATTGCCATTTCCTAAAGGACTGCTCGTCGCCGTGATAAATCTTCGCTCGAGTGCGCGGCCATATACCATCGGTATTAATCAGAGTAAAACTCTCTGAACGCGAGCGCCACGGCGAAATAGCCGTGAGCGTGTTATTTCTTCGCCTCGCGATTTATGATTCCCCCCAGTATGCACGCGCAGAGCGCAAAGGTCCGATTGACCGGCGCGCGTGCGCGCGTGCGTCTATTTTATCGGTCGATTTAAATGCGTCGAAATTCGTTGGATCACTTCTTGGTAAATGAAATGAATCAACTGTGTACGCGCGTACGGGGGCTAACGAAGTCGAGCTCGCGGAACTCGACGGTGCACGAAGAGTCGACTCGGCTAATTGGGAATACGAGCGGTGAGGCTGTAGCAGGTTCGAATAGTTGCGACGATTAAATGTAGCGAGAGTTTGGAGGGAATTTTATTATGGGTTATTTTTTGAGGATTGGATCTTTGATGGTTAGGGTTGGTTAAAGATTTGAAAGTTTTTGAAATTGTGTTTTTGTAATTTAATTGATAAATATAAGCAAATATTATTTTTTTAATGCATGTTGTTGACTGATATTGAATGGATGCTAAAGTTATGGAATCCTATAGTTTCTTAGCAATATTCATAAAATAAGGATTTATTTTATTTAAATTACAATTTTGAAAAAATCGCTATCTAGTCACATTTGCTTCTAATTAAAAACATGTGCGTTAAATTAATGAAATTTTTATTCAAAGTTAAAACTATGATGAAAGAAATGAAATCCGAGTAATTGGCGGTAACTACGAGACGCTAACGTACCTTTAATTAAAATAAATTATGCAAGGATTTAGAACGGTTAAAACCTCCCCTTACTAATCTCTACGTGTCATATGTAACTTAATAACTTACTTTCCTTTATCATCAGTGCATTACGTCAAATGTTAAAATAATTAATCAAATAAAGTAAAATACTAGTATACTCCATTTAAACTTTCATTAAAAATTTTACATTAATCTAATTTTCCCGTGCATGCTTTTTTCTCAAAGTGTATTTTAACTCTTTCGTTTATAAAGATAAACGCGAGATAGAAAAAGAAAAGATTAGAATGTCAAATCGACTCAAACCGTATAGTCGCCGGTCGCGGGATAAAAGAAAATATGTGCATTCAAAGAGGCGCAGCGTTTATATCAGTGAATATTTTAGCGCTCCGCGCAACGTTATTTTTTTTTAAATTTTTTTCTGCAAAACTCGCGCTATGTCAGTTTCATTAACTTTTTTAATGCAGTCCGCCGCGTGTGTAACACGGGACTCTTCATTACGCTTCGTCGACTCTCCAAAGCTTACGCGCTCTTTTATGCGCCGCGCTGCCTCGCTAAAGAAATCAATTTCATTTTCGATTTTACATTTGCCTAATTAAACGTGAAGAGCAAAAACGTAACTTTTGTATTTTTCCCGCCGAGCTTTTACACGCTCGCTTTAGCAGTTTGCGCGCCCCGTTTTTTTTTTATAATGAATGAGTTGAAAGGGAGTGAAGGATTTTAAATAGTTTAATTCCGTCATTCTTTAAGTTGACATTTTTTAACATTTTCTGATAATTCCATATTGTTGAATTGAAACTTGAAAGTAGAATATGATATTTGTTTAAAGTTTTGTTATAATATTTCTAAAATATTTGTTGTTTATATAACAAAAAATTTCAAATATTTGCATGATATTTTTTCCTTCAAATGTTTTTTAACAGAAATAAAGGTATTCTATATCGAAATTATAATTTCTTGCTATTTTTTTCTATTCTAATGAAATAAGCTATTTCTAAACTCGCTCGCACCCCGTGTCCTTAATTACTGTTTTCTTTCCTCGTTCGAAGCAGGCCCAGTTTAATCGCACGCTTTTGCCTAAAATTTCAGGCGGACTCGAAGCTGCCTGAGCGAATTGCCTGATTACAAACTTCGGGCGTGTCGCGAGCGCAACAGTAAAATAAGCGAGAACGAGAGGCACAGTCGCTGCGAAAAGGGTCGAACGAGCGGGCAAAAAAACAACAACAAAAAGTAACACAGGCAGTGACTCCATAAACTGCTCGCAAAAGTGCTTAGCTATGCTTTGAGGGCCGTTAGGGCGCGACGTTGGTGGCAGTTTCGAGGGATGCATGTAGGTCAGACTTTATGTAAATATCGCGGGACTTGCGCGCCGCGCGCGAAGCCTGTCTTTCTTTTTGTTTTACGCGGCACTTTTCTTTCGCTCGGCCTCCATTTTCTCTGTGCCCCGCGCGCGTTCTCGGAAATTCGCTGAATTTCGCGAACGCCAGTTTCCGGTATTTAATTTTGCGAACGCGCCCCCCGGGATATTCGAGTTGAAAAATGTCAGGTTGCAAAGAATTTTTTTCTAATTTTTTTTTTCAATAATCCCGGAGTATAAAAGACTAACCCTCTACACATTAACCAAAACTGAACCCCAAATTTTCTGTAAAATTCTCTCATCATACGCGTTTTGCATAAAAACTCGAAATCTCAAAAGAAAGTATACATTGAATCGAGCTGTATACACACATGTAAAAGCTCGAAAGCCATATTCCGAAAAAGCTCACGAAAATCCAAAAAACTCCTCGCGCCGCCTGTCTCTTTTCGCCGGCGTACTCCACTCGAGCTCTTCTGCTCTACATATATATTTATACCTCGTCGCCGGGATCCCTTCTTGAACAGCGTGCTAGAGTACACTTGATGCGCTAGCGAGCAACGGGGGCTGGTATAGAAGCCGCGCGCGGTTAATGCATTTGAGACTACGTGCAAGCACAAGCGCGCGCTTCTGCCTTACTCCCGAGCGAATTTATGGACTTTCTTCAGTCTCCATTTGCCTTATGCGCGTGTGTATACGCTTCTTTTTTTTCTGCTCGCGCGCGCGCGGGAGGGAGAGGGGGAAGCTAGTGTTATGCCGCGGCCGCGATAACGAGGGGATAAGCTGGAACTTTACATTTTTCAGCGGTTAAAAAATTCCTGGCTGAGAGAAGGAGAGAAAGAGCGTCGGGGTTATCGCTTGCATCTTGAAAGCTTGTTTTTAACGGCGCGCGACCGACTTTTGATAATTTCTGGCGTTTTCTTTGCGCCACGACGATAGACTGGGTGTGATTAGGCTTGTTGAATGGCTCGAGTTGTTTTCTATAGGGTTATAAATATCGCGTAATTTCAGGTGGAAAAATTAGTTTTCTTAGCTGGCGAAAGTTTTATTTCATTTACTAATGCACTTTGAGAATGCAAATTAGTCAAAAATAAATAGCGCTCGCGGAGGAAGACGGATGTTACCGAGGTCTAATGAAGTATTTCGAGAACTCCTGCAACTGCACTTGCAACAGTTTATAATTAGTTTACTGAATTTAATCGCGCCAGACTGACTCCTGAAGACGAAGCACGTAGCGTCAGACAGCGCCTTTCGCACTGCCTATTACGCCGGCTGAAGTTAAGCTAAAGAAAAGCGCCGCTTTCGCGAACGCATGTAGAAAGTATATCTCTCCACTATACAGTGTCTCTGTTAGCCAACTCGAGCCTCTCTGTCTCTCTCTTTCCTCGTGTTTCTTACATTCTTTGGATTCGTATACCGTGGCTGGCTGCAATATCAAATGATGCTTTGTTATAACTTTCGTTGCGCAATATTATTGGATTTTTATGTAATAAATAAGAAGTACTTGAAATGGGTAATTCTGAACGTCGACAACTGTTTTAAAAGATCTATAACACTAAATTTTTTCATGGGAAAGGCATTCTCAAATTCAAATTACCACCAAAAATTCGCTGCTGCTACGCTCTCGCAACTCAGCTTTCAACAATCCACTGATATCCATACTCCACAAAAAAGCCTCACCCACCAGTGCACGATATTGAAATTTTCCACCCAGCCGAAAACAACAGAAACCCAGGCAAAAATAAAATCAAGGTAAAAAAAAAATGAAAGAAATCAAAAGCCCGGATGCGCAAAACTCAAACGAAATTCGGGCTCTCTCATACAGCCTCGCGCTCGCGTCTCGCTCGGCGCGATCTTGATCATTCCGGCCTCGCGAGCGCGGCGCTGGTAACCAAAGCCAGATTTAGACGGACGCCGCGTGTCCGAAAAGGTATACGATCAGAGCGGCTGCAGTTCCAATTTTCCTGGAATTCGATTTCCCGGACGCTTTTTCAGAGTGCGCGCCCGGGCGCGCGGTAGCCGAAATCCCCTGTCGCAGGCTCCCCCGGCCGTGGGGGAGCGGAGAGGGGGCCGATCGTCGAATAAATATAGCGGCTTTGCCGACGGCCGAAAGTCGCAAAACAAATCGCTTTCCACCTACGCACAGCGCGCGGGCCGCGGGTAGGCAAAATGACCACCGGGGATGGAAAGCCGAGAGAAAGGGGCGTCCGAAATGGCGCTCGTTTATATATAAAACAGCCGGAACGCTCGCGCATCTGCGATTTAATAGCCGGGGGTGGGCCAATAATAAAAATCGAGAACGCGTTCCTCACTCGCGGCTGCAAGCTCGCGCGATGGATATATATATGTAGGTATCTATAAAAGAGCTTGGGCGCGTATAAATGCTGGGCGTTTGTTTGGTACGCCGGCTTTATGTGGACGAGATGGGTCCGAGCGACCCTGTTGCGCATCTCGAATCCGCGCTAATAACTTCGGCCTTTGTGAGGACGCGATTGACGATTACCGGGGCTGGCTTTATTGAAAGCTTGCTGCTGTTGATGGTTATGGATCGTTAGATGGATTTCTTCATTAAAGAAGTACTGTTTGGACGATTAAGTGGTAATAATGCGTCTCTTTAGATTTTTTTTTATAATTCCATTTGATGGTCGTATATCTTGGACTTTTATTAGACGTTAATATTGCCAGAAATAAAAATTCGAGTATTCTAGGTACGATCTTGTGAAGAAATACCGAAAATTGTGAAAAGGGCAATAAATCAAGTTAAAACAAAAAAAAATCCCTCTCAACTATTGGGCGTGTATGAAAAAAATATTCTAGCCATAGGAGCATCGAGCTGAACCTGTCGAATGCACGAAGAAAATAAATGACTCGCGCTTCCACACCTGCGTGTATACCTAAAATTCTAGCTCCCGCGCCATCATTCATAATTAAGTTTCCCAGGTGTCAGCGAACAAAACCGAAAATAAAAAAAAATAAAAAATTACGCCACGAATCCACTAGACGTCAATAGAGCGACGAAACTGCGCGTCGCGCCTAGTTTTTCAAAGATTGCGCCTACGCGTTTCATTAATTCCCAATAAAACGAACTCGTACACGTGAATTGCCGTCGCGAGCTGGCTTGCCAGCAATAAAAGCCTCCTCTGAAAAGAAAGGTACAATACCCACGCAGGCGGATCCGAGGATGAAGAAGAAAGCAGCCCCTTCAACGATAACGTGTCAAGAATATGAAAAATCCAGGGGAAGCTCGCACCCGCTGCACTTGACGCTCAGCCGGGCTTTTCAATTTAGCCCGGGGAAATTAAAATGTTTATGCGCCTTCGCCCGCTACAGCCGCGTATATGGATAATGCAAGCCAATGGACCGTAACGGCATGGCTGCTGCTGCTGCTGCGATATTCCTTTTTCGAGCTTTTTCTGCCTGTTTTCTAACGGCGCGTCGAGAGCGAGAGAGAGAGAGAGAGAACTAGGCTAGAGCACAAGCGCGCAAATTTACGATGTGATATTTCGTTCGTGCGCGCGAGCGAGCGCTGGCTGCATGCAATTTGTATATACAGCCGGAATAAGTGCGTCCTCCTCCTCCGGCTTCCGCATTCTTTTATCGCTCCTCTCCCGGCCCGGCTTGTGTCTTATTCTGATTTTCTTTTTCCGTTTCACCTTTCGCGTTTATCGAGCGCGCCTCGCGCCTCTGTTTTTCCAGGCTCTTTTTTTGCAAGCTCGCCAGCTTTGAACTTGCGCGGAATGTTTGCATTAATTGGAATGCTACGGGGCTTTTTTGCTTCCGCTGCCCGAGCAGCCGGCGACTTTGTAGCGCACTGGAGTTCGTAGCGGCTTTATAAAGTCTGACTAATGATGACCATTGTGCCCGGCGTTAAGTGGCTTTGGAAGTTCGGAAAATATTTTCTCTGCCGTGTATAGCAGAACTAGGGGGGGCTTATGGAGCTTTATTGACGAGTGAAAAACACCTTTATCAACAGCATCTGCGAGGAGAGTATACGCTCTTAGAAGCGAATAATGGCTTATGTTTCAAATGTAATTTATCGTTTATAAGTGCATGTTATTGGGTAAATAACTTTTAGATATGAAAAATTCAATACGTTTGACTTACCAGGAGAGGCTTTCAGATCCGGGTCACTGATCCTAACGAAACTTTGGGATATGTTTGTAGGTACCAAAATATGAACAAAGCCGCAGTTGTACGGTCTAACGCTTCGAAATACTCGAGTTATGAGCACTTGCAGCCTTATTTTAAAGAAAATATAAAAAATGAACTTCTAATTTAAGCGTGAATTATTTAGTCTAAATAAATCCTTTATAAACATTTAGAAATAAGCTTCAATTTGCTATTTTCAGAATCGAGAAATAATAATTAGGATCAAAGTTATGCTTGTTTAAAGTTAAGTAACAAAAGTGCATCAAAAGCCAACTAAATTCAGATGAAATTTTATAATTATTCAGTGCATTTTAGCTGCTTAAATTTAAACAAGCATAACTTTGGTCCTAATTATTATTTCTTGATTCTGAAAACGGTAAATTGAAGCTTGTTTCTTCTAGTTTTATCCTATTTACTAAATGCTTATAAAGGATTTATTTGGATTGAATAATTCACGCTTCAATTAGAAGTTCATTTTTTATATTTTCTTTGAAATAAGGCTATAAGTGCTCATAACTCGAGTATTTCGAAGCATTAGACCGTACAACTGCGGCTTTGTTCATATTTTGGTACCTGCAAACATATCCCAAAGTTTCATTAGGATCTGTGACCCGGATCTGAAAGCCTCTCCTGGTTAGCATAGATTTATTGAAGAAGTATATAACACAAATGCTATAATAATATTATTAAAAAACTGGTATTGTAGCAATATTTATACTTAAAAATTATCTCAATTTTAATATACTATACTTATTTTCTTCTAGAATTTTTGTATCAAACACAGTATAAATTTTTATGATATTAAACTTTCACATTACTTTCACAAATAACGTTAACGTTTATATCCTATAATAGTGTACTATCAAAGCAAATCATCAAGAAAAAAAGAATGAACTTATTGTTAATTGTTCTTGACAAGTTTCAATAGTAAAAAAGCTGAATATTTAAAACAGAAAAAAGATAGCATATCTTTGAATTTATAATAAAATAATTTTTTTTTCTTTTTAAGTATTCAATTTAATTTTATCTTCTCAACTGCGGAAAACTTTTTACTTTCAGACAATTTTAAAATCTCCTAGATGCTTTATATTATAGAGAAAATTTTTAAATTGCAGAGTTTGTGTGCTAAAAACTCTAATTTAGAATGTCTTACACACGAAAATGTAAGAAAAATTAAAATTTTCAACATTTTAATTTAGTTTAACATTATATTTATTGTTACTGTTAATCTTACAAAGTATCACAATATAACTATAAAATTCTATTTAAAGAAAATTATAATTTTTATTAGTTCATTACTTTTAGATCTACCTTATAAAATGAATACAAGTAAATCGTAATAAAATTACACAAAGTAATGACAATCCCAAACTAAAACATAAAATAACAAAATAATCAAGTTCGAATTTCAATTTTGAGCCGAACGAAAGATAAACCATTTATTCGTATAAATCAATAAGTTAAATTGCTTATACAAGATATGGAATTCAATAGTCAAGTTTTAATAGTTTGATTCAATAATGTGCACGCCCTCGAAAGTTTGAAATAAAACAGAAAACGTTAATCACAAAAGTTCCAGCGAAGAGAGAGGAAAAGAGAGAAAGAGAGAGTGCATCGAGTGGCCCCTTTTGAAAACTATTCGAGGAAAGGCAGAGTTCCGCCGCCGCCCACTGCCGCTGAGGTGAGGAAGATAAAGCCGAGAAAATCGCGTCCGGGGAGTTTAGTTGGCAAGGAATTTTCCCGCAGCGCTCGCAATTTGTCCAAGTTGTCTGTTTGCAGGAAGCTTTGGGCTTTCGTCTACCCCCAACTCCAGCCCTTCCCCCCTACCGCGTTATACCGCAAAACGAGTCTTTCGATTTCAACTGACGAGTTTTGAATTTTTAGGCATCTAGGGAAAAGAATTTCCGCAGCAGTGCTTCTCGCCAGGGTGAATGCTGTTTTATGTTCGATGGATTTGTAAAGTAAATTCAGCTTGTTGCGGGAAATAGGAAGCTGCGTTGTGTGACTAAACTTAATGTGTTCTCTTGTATGCGTTATTTTAAAAAGTCATGCTCGGATGTGGAAAATTGTGATTTTATTCTTTTATGAAGAAATCATTATGACTTATTGATTTATTTTGTTTTTCTGAAATTAATATGCTCTATGTATAGATTTCTTTTAAAGCTCATTCGTTATTAATTTACTAAAACACTTTCGAAATTTAATATAATCATTATTTATTTACTTTTAAATGTATAAATATTCCATTAACAGTCATAAAATATTTATACGATTAGAAAACTAAGGAAGAAAATGAAAATTAAAACTCTAGTAACCGCGATTCATTTTTATGAATAATTAACAACTTTCAATGTTTTAGAATAAAACAGTTAATTCTTTTTCCGGAATTGCTATCTAAAATATTTTTGAAATTTCATTCAAAAGTACTCGATGATTTTTAAACTTCACTTCTCGAAAAGTCAACTAAAGCCATTACTTAAATCCTTGAAACTTGATGTCCAAACGTGTTCTCAATACTTCAAGCAAGCTCGTCCACTCGAAAGTCAAGCCTTGTACCTCGCAAAGTCATGATTATTACGATTTCAGTGCACCTTCTCGGACAGGAGCAAAATATGATCCCTCATCCACAATTTAGCAGCCATTAACAGCATTATTGGCGTCGGCAAAGCCGCTCGGCCGGCGATCATTCGGACATCAAAGTCTAAAACTCGCAAGTCGCATTAATAATTCGGCCGAGCCAGTCAACTTGCCTCTGAATTCGCGTGAAACTTTAACGTTTAAACGACGCAGCCGGAAGTTCTTCGGACAGCGGGCAGATATATGGCCGCCGCGGCACGTCCGCGTTACCGCTGAGCTGCTTCCTTACTTCGAAGCCGCCTCCTAGACTCATACACACACACACACAAACTGACAGTATCTTAGAGTGTAGGGGGCAGAGGAGCTAGAGGCCGTGGCCAACTAGCAGACGGGCGATTCCGCGCGTTTTACTCTGCGAGAGGAGGGAAAAGTACATTTTATCGCCGGACATATAAGGCTTACTGCCGGCTCTACCCTTCCTCTCTCTTTCGGCTGGAAAATATTTTCCGGCCGCTCTTTTTCCAACTTCGATACTGCGCCCACGGTAGCCAGCCGCCCCGAAATCGGCCTGGAAATAGATAAAAACTGCGGCGCTGATCGAATCCCGCGCTCTCGAAACTCTGTAGACCCGGCTCACCGAGCGACCCTGTTTTATTATTTTATTTTGCTTGTCCCGAACAATACCGAAAGCGCGCGCGCTCTCGTCGCGCTAAAAATATCTAAAGAGAGGCGTTTGCGTTTTTTTTCTTTTTGACCCCGCGAGCGAAAATTGCGCGAAAAAATTTACCCGAAAATTCATCCTTTGATCCTTTATTTTGATCAGCAGTTTGGTTCTGGAAATATTTCAAATGGTTGCGTATTTTTTTTGAGTGTCGCATTCCAGCTGATGCGAAAATAATACAACGCAGTGCGTGTAACCGCTTTGACGCGGCAACTACGGCAAAGTGCGCGCTTTCAAACTGTTTTGGATTACGTTTAGTTTGCCAGGGAGTTTATAATTTATGCTTGCTTTTGATGTGAACTAACTTACCCCCGGAGAAGTTGAAGATGTAAAAGAAACGAAGTACCGCGGTACTAATGAGGTATCCCTTCGTAAAAGGAGCTTCATGATCGTAAAAAGTAGAACTCCATGTTTGAGCAAATCTTTCTTTTACGAGGGCCTGTTGTGGAAAACTCGATTTACGGCTGCAATGTAAACATGTTGCAGTCATAAAATTTGACGCAAAATATGATAAGAAAAGAAAGTAAAATAGTAAACTTTAATAATTATTCTGTTGTAAGATGTTAAGATTTCAATTTTCTTTTTCGACTCATTTTAGTTGTGAAAGGATCAAGTGTATAACTTGCGTCTCGTTATTTTTCTAAATAATTAAACATCTAAGTCAAGATATTATGTCTGATGATCTTCAAATGCAGGCTCAAATGTGCAAAGCATTTTAACAAAGAAAGTAGGGTAGACGTAAAAGTTAACATTTTAAAAGAGAAACTGTTTCTTTAGAAAATATTTTTTTCAAATAGAAAGCACCTTTTTATGTTACAAATTTTTTACGGAAATATTAAAATCTCTGAATTTTAAAAAATTCACGCATGAAGTATTATAAAAATAAAATAATGTAAAAGTCACTGATTAATCTAAAAATTTATTGAATTAATATTTATTGGTACATACATTGTTAGTTAGAATTCTAAATTGTTATATCATAAGTAGTTTTTAATGCAATTGTTAATAATGAATTTACATTCTACTAAATTAATAATGCTTGAAGTCTTTAATTACAATTTGCAGTCGAGCAAAACTCGCTAATTCACGTTAATTAATTGTTATACACGGATAAAGTTAAGCCGCACAATAGGTACAATGTCATAGAACATGACAGCTAGAGCGAAAAATGTCACGTGCAAGTTTCATTTGAAATTATACGCTCAGTGAAAATTTATTTTATATAAAATATAAAATGAATGGCTTAAAAAACTTTTAATCTACTATATTCATGTACCAAATTATATCTTTGAGAGTTAAAGTTTCAATTCATTCATATTCTCTTTTTTTTTATATTTTTTGTTATAATTTACTCAGATTTTCAATTGCAGAATAATAAACTTCCTACTTCTTCGAAAGCACAAAGAAGCTTAAACCCATTTGTGCAATGAAATTATTCGTCGTTAGTAAGTATGTAAAAAGTAAAAAGAAGGTAAAGACAAGATTTTTTTCTGTTTTATTAATTTTTAAATTTCAGTTTTATCTTTGGAATTTTAAATATCGTTCTAGTACAAATATTTTATGAAATAGTTCTTTTTCATAAAATCATAATGGTTTAGTAATTTTACATTTCCAATATTTTATTTATAACCAAAAATTTTTTTATAAATATTGATATAAAATTATTCTTACAAGAAAAAGTAGTACAATATAAATAAAATTTTAAAAATTTTAATATCGAATACCTACCTATATGACAGTTGCAGATATTTTACCAAACCACAATATTTATAAACCAACCATATCCTCCTCCATCAACAACCAAAACCAAACGCAAAAAGCCGAATTAAAATGTACGACCACCTCGACATGTATCAAAAGGTATACCCACTCAAAGAGCGTCCACACAGCGAACCCCGCCGAAAAAACGTGGGTGCAAACGAAAGTCCCTCGGGCGCAACGAATACGCGCAGCGGAAGGAAAAAAACAACAAGCAGAAAGAAAAGATAACGAACACAAAAAGCGTAGCGCAATGCATCCGCAACGCAGCGAGAGTCCGCTTGCATCGGGACACCCCCTCGATTTTCCTCGCCCATAGCTGCTGGCCAGCTACCCCCCCCCCCATCCCACACTCCCACGCCAATGTCAATCCGTTCTCGGTGAGCCTGGCCGGGATTTATGGAGAACGATGCATTACGTAAATTGTGAACGATGCGCCGTAGCGCGAGCCCGTCAGAGATTGAAGGGGAGTGAGAGGAAAGAGAAAGAACTACAGGCGCATTACCCTCGTTTGAGGGTATATATACGACGCCTAGGGTTCATCGCGCCTCGTTCTATCCGTCGTTTAAACATTCAAAGGCTCTTGGGAAAGCTGCATAGAGCGAGCGCGGCTTTTTGCGAGGGTGGCGGAGCGCGCGCGCGCGGAAATAGAGACTAATCATGGCGAAATTGAAGCTGAGAGAGAGGATAATGTTTAAATTTTGAAACGAGCGAATGAAAAGGGCCGAGCTCGAGCAGGGCACTTTGAAGTGGCAGGATTTTTGCCGAATTTTTTTTTCTCACGCGGGGATGATGAAAATTTCGCGATTCTGGCGCACGATGAAAAGTGTTTCAAGGAAGTAGAGCTGGGAAAACGCGGTTTTGCCGTTTGTCAGTGGGGCGAGTGTATTTACTTTTAATGTCGGTTTAGAGACGCGAGCGTGGGGTTTAATTTATTTATTCGAGTTAAAAGTGATTAAAATAAGCGGTGCATGGGAAATGAATAAATGAAATTTAGTATTTAACTTAGGCTGCTTAAGTAAAGTAATTTTAATTATTTAAATGAGATTTTTAAAATTAGTTCAATGAAAATGTTTTTATTTGATACTCTTTCTCAATTTATTTCGATAGATTCTTGTGTTAATCAAATAATTAGCATGAAATTTTCCCTCTGCAAAAGATTACCTAAGCGCCACAATTTTGTTTCATTTTTCAACGAGAATTCTTTTAGTATTTTTCAAAATTGTTCGTTCATTTTTTACATCGCAAAGAATCAAAAAGTAGAATGCGAGTGAAAATTACTTTAAAAAATTTAATTTAAACTTACACAAAAACATATCCTCAAGCTAAACACGATACCTTTAATCAATACTTCTGCCGCAAATTCCCTAAAATTCAACAAAGCTAAATTTTTGATTCAACGCGAGCGTAATTCAACCAACGTCACGCGATCGCATTACATCTCTCTCCCGCTCAGCGAGGAATAAAATTCAACTACCAGCCACGCATTCCGATTGCCCAGAGAGGAATAGCCCGCATGTAACGATCGCAGCCAAAAAGATCGCATCGATACAGAAAGCAGCCGCACGGGGCCAAGCAGAGCGAAAAGCGCCTTTTGTCGCGTGCTTTCGAATCGGTTTCCGCAAAAATCCAGCCGCGCGCTCTCCCTGTCTCTGTATCCCCGACGAGGCCTTTTATACCAGCCGCGCGCGCTCGGCTAATTCGCTGGGCGTGCAGCGAGATTGGCTTCTTTGTCCCATGCCGACGGTCCGGGCGTCCGCCATGCGAGTCCCAGAGCATAGTGGCGCCCGAAATCGGGCGCCGGTCTAGCCACATTGTGCACGAGCCGCGGATATCCAGTGATTCCGGCTCGTTCCTTTCCGGGTGAGTTCTACCAACGACCGCTGTGAAGGTATATATGGTCGAGCCGTGCTCGGCCTCAGCATTGAGATTTATCTTTGGCGGTGTGGATGGTGAGTGTATAGTGTATGCATTGAATTTGGGATGGAGCTTTTTAAGATAGGGTGGAAGGAGAAAAATTCACCAAGGTGAATTTTTGATGGGAGGACGGATGGATGGCTGGTTGAGAATTGTGGCGAGTGGTTGGAGTTTTGGGTTCTGGTTTTTTAGGATATTACAAGGAAGAAGAAAAAATAGTTATTTGAGGTGATAATATCGCAATATATAATTTTTCGGCCTTTTGAGCATAAGCTCTGTTGAGGAAAATATATTGTCGATATTTGTTAATACAGAATTAATTATACGTCATAAAACGTTCAAAGTGACATTTTGAGTTTTAATAGAATATCGGGAAAAAATAAATAAAGTCTTCGCGCGATATGACATATTTTTCAAATTTGAAAAGCGCGTCAATAATTCATTTAATAAGTTTCGGCATTTTCGTGCTCTCAAATATTAAAAATAAAATACGGTTTAAAATATTAAAAAATCTATAAAATCGTGAATTCTCTATCCTATTTAGATGCTTTTTCCTCACTATACTGGCCTGCTACTGTGATTGACATTTTCAAAATAAAAAAAAATGTATTTCAATATTTAATCACGGCGCGTGTTCCAGCAGCGTTCAATTCCACAGTTAAAATAAAAATCTCGCCTGGAAAAAAGAGATATCCCTGTGCCGGCCAGTAACGAAACCGGCTACACAAACCCCTTTCCTTTATCATCCATCGAATTTGTCCGGCGGTAGCGCTGCTAAAAATCTCGATTCTGGAATCTGCGCGCGTGCTCGGCGGCCGATAATCTGCCCTCGCCGTATTCGTTATTCCAGCCTTAAACTCGAGGATTAGAGGGTTAAAGTGGGTGTACTACCCTTTGAAAAACGCAACTTTTCCAGCGATATTGCGTGCGCGATTTGCGTGGTTCTCTTTTGTGGACCATACGAGAGCGATCGGGAGGGAAAAGAGCGAGGAAGCGCAAAAAGAGAGTCGTGATAACGACCGACCGTGTGCAAAGGTATTAGCGGATGGTTCGCAGAAAGAATTTTTTAATTTGTTAATTATAACCGCTGGCTTTTTTAAATCGTAAATGGAAAGAGAAGAAATGTTTGCAATTACTTTGGATTATACGTACGGTTTTTCTGCGAAATAGATATATTCCATTTCACCAATTCGCGGTAATAATATCACTCTAAGCTCAAAAGTGCGAAATCTGGAAATAAAAAGTTTAAAACCTACATTTTAATCTTTATAAAAATTCAAAATGTAAGTTTTAATCCATAAAGT